>SNVD02004983.1:0-20928 GCA_013180625.2 Boswellia sacra
GATCAACACCAGCACTCGCACGATCAACACCAGCACTCGCACGATCAACACCAGCACTCGCACGATCAACACCAGCACCAGCATCAGCACCAGAATCTCATCCAAAACAAGCTGCAAGAGCACCAAGATCGTCGAGAGCCGCGCCTGGAGAGGCGCGTGGAGTTCGCGCGGCACCAGCTCAAGAGGCTGCGCCCGCTGCTGAAGGGCCTGAACCCGAACTCGTACTGGGCCTTCAATCAGGACGACCTGGTGCAGTTCGAGTTCGGACGCCAGCTCGAGGCGGTGCTCGAGCATGCGGGCGCCGAGCGGCTCACTCTAATCACCTACTCGAACGGCGCCCACGTGGCGCTCGCCTTCATGGCCTCGCACGACGTGTGGGCGCGCGCCCATATCGACTCGCTGGTCGCCATCGGGCCCGCGGTCTACCTGAACCGCCTCAATGTAGTGCTCGGCTCGGCCGGTCTCCTCTCAACTCTCGCGCCCGCCAGCTGGCCGCTGCTCGAGAGCCACGTGGACGCAGTCGCGCGCCTCGGCTGGGCCCACCTGTGCAGGCCCAAGTCGGTGCGCTACTCCGTCTGCAAGCTGCTGCTCAACCAACTCTTCGGCGCCAGCAAACTCTTCCAAACCAACCTCGAGCTCAGTCTCGTCGACTACGTGGCCCGGCCCCTCAGCGCCCACGGCCTCCGCCAACTCCTCCAGGCCGCCTACTCGGGCCACTTCCGGCGCTACGACTACGGCCCGCTGGGCAACCTGATCGCCTACGACCAGCTGCACCCGCCAAACTATGTGTTGCGCAACATCCAGCACCCGCGTATCTCGTTCGTGACCGGCGGCCAGGACGGTCTCGCCGACGTGCACTCGGTGAAGAAGCTCGTGCACGAGCTCGGCCACAGACCGGCCAACTGGATACACGTGCACGAGTACAACCACTTGGATCTGGTGGCGGCCCACGACAACTGCGTGCGCATCAACGAGCCCGTTCTCGACCTACTGGACGACCGAAACCTCGAGCTCGATTATTATCGAGAGACGCCACACTCGCACGAGCAGCATGCCCATCCCGAGAGTCACGGTCACATCAATTCCAGACAGTCGTCACTCGAGCAGAAGCTGCCACCTCACAAGACGGCCGCCGCTGGTGCGCCCAGGCCGAGCGAGCAGCTCTCCAAAGTGGATCTCGGTGAAGTCGATGTGCAGAAACAGAAGGTCGCTGGGGCCAGAGACGAGCAGACTAAGAGGGTGCCCAGTGTGCAGACTGAAGAGATACACACGGAGCGACCCAAGAAAAAGTTGCAGCGCCTCGAGCAACAAGAACAGCCTCAGGAACCAGAGCAAGAGCACGACCAAGAGCGCGACCAACAGAAAGAGCAAGGGCATGAGGAAGAGCGAGAGGAAGAGCATGAGAAAGAGGGACAGGAAGAGCATGAGAGAGAGAAAGAGGAAGATCAAGAGGAAGAACGACAACTAGAACCGCAAAAACAACAACAACAACAACAACAACAACAACGAGAACCAGAACCAGAACCAGAACACGACCAACAGCAACAACCACCCGCAGGTCAACCAGTGGAACAGTCTTCTGACGCTCAACACGAGGGTCATGTAGACGAGGCGGAGCTGCGTGACGAGGCCGAACCAAGAGACGAGCTCGAACAGGGTAGCGCCTCGCGTGATTCCTTTCGCGGCCCACCGCCACTTCCAGACCCGCCCGGGCAACCCTTCGGAACAGAGACCATGTGGGACCGGATGGCCGAGGAGCAAGGCGGCGCTCGCGCCCTCAGTCTCATGTCCAACAAAGGCCTCGGCCAGCTACGGGCGGCCATGCGCAATCCGTTCGGGCGCAGCAAACTCGGCCAGCCGAGGCCCAGCCCCAGGCCGGCCGTCAAGTCGCCTGCGCCTCGTGGCCCACCTGTCAAATTACCACCGCCGCCGCCGCCGTCTCCGCCGTCTCCGCCGTCGCGCCCGTCGCACCCGTCGCCGCCACCGCCCCCGCCGCCAGCGCAGTCGAAGCCAAAGGTGAGACAGATTATGGCGGCTGCCAAGAGACACTGAGGGCCGGTGTCACCTGTGCAGAGCTTCATCGTTTAGTTAGGCTTCAAAATAAACATTAGAGCCAGTGCTCTCACGCACTGACATAGACGACGCTCTCTGAGGTTGGAGGCTGCCTTTTGCGATGGCGCAACCGAATGATTACTTTGCCAATGTGCGCGTGACAGACTGAGTGGGCGCTAATTAAGCGTCCAGAGCAGCTCTTGCATGGCTGATGAGATCTGCAAACGCCCGCTCGCGACGACTCAACTCGACTTTGAGGCTAATGTCGGCGTCAGTCAGTCTAGAACAGTCCGCCCAGACGCACACCTCGATCGGCGCCCTCTCACAAGTGTCGCCGCAGCTCGCACACGCAAAACTACCATGAAGCCGCTCATCTGTGTCCTCCTGGCCCTCGGTCTGGCCGGCCAGGCCGCCCACGCCGCCCCCTACTACTACTTCTTCGCCGACCCCACGCCCGTGCCCAGCGTCGCGGGTGCCGAGCAACAGGCCCAAGAGGCCGCCTCCAATGTGGCGGGCCAGGCCCAGCAGGCGGCCAGCCAGGCGCGCACCGCCGTCGAGGGCGCCGTCCAGCAGGCCTCCAGCAAGGTGACCGAGGCCGCCGGCCAGGTGCAGCAACAGGTGGAGGGCGCCACCGGAGCCGCGAGCGCCTCCGGGCCCACTAGCCAGTTGCGCAATCACCTGTCCGAGTTGTACTCGCACGGGAGCACGGCCATGAAGGGAATGGTGGACACTGTGCAGCCGGACTTCAAGAACATCGGCAAGGACCTCAGCGAGGCGTTCCAGGAGACGCGCACCTCAGTGCGCAAACAGATGGAGCCGCTCGCGCAGACGGTGAAGCCCTACATCGATCACGCCCACAAGGTGGTGGCGCCCTACGTGTCGCAAGCCCGCGAGGAGGTGCCTAAGCTGATTGAACAAGCCAAGCCCGCGCTCTCGAGGGTTGGCGAGCAGGTGCGCGGCGCCTTGTCAAAGATCAACACCAACGATCCAGCGGCGGCACAACAACAGGCCCAGCAACAACTGGCCCAGGGCGCCCAACAGGCACAGCAACAAGTGCAACAGCTGAAAGACAGCGCCTCCAACACGATCGACAAGGCGAGCGAAGCTGTGAAGAAGCCGTGAGACGGTTTTGATGATTCATCAATCAACGCCCAATAAATTGTGCCAGGCCAAAGATCGTCGACCCCCATCGCACACACGATCTCGTGTTCCTCGAGAGTTAGCAATTTTGACTCAGCTCGTGCTGGGTCGCTTGAATTTATTGTTCGCCTCTGAGCGAAGTGAGTTTGTTCAGTTTTGCAATAGTTGATATTAAGTAACGCATGGGGATATACCGGCCGGAAGATGTAGTTTCATTTTTCTAACTCGCTCATTCGCACGGCGCCCACTATCTGATGGTAGTGCTGGTCGTGTTCATGGTGGCAGTAGTGGCGTTCGTATTTGGCTTAAGTTCGCTAGTGCCGTAGAGCTGCACTGCAAACTCTTCAAAGGACAGTTTTTCACGGTGGTTTTGCACGATGGTGTCGATCAGTCTGCATCGCTCCTCGAAATGGGTCTGATAGTAGGGCAGCTTGAGGCGTTTGGCACGACTAGCGTTGATCGCGGTGGCGCGCACTAATTGAGCCAGGCAAGTTTGGTGGACGATGCAGTTGTCGAACAAGGGGCCAAACTGTTGTACCTCTTTTTTGCTAGAGATCTGGATTCGATAGTAATTTTGGAATGTCAGCATTGGATACACGGCGATGATGACATCGCCAAACTCTGTTGGAATAATTCCGCGACGATAGTCGCGCGAGTGCTCGGACCAGACGATGTGTATCTCGTCGTTACCAAGATGACGCAGTTTTCGATTCAATGATTCGTCGTCGGGCGGCTTATTGATAGGAATGAGAGTGGAGACGTGAAACATGACTTCGGTTGTAGCGTTGCAATAGTAGGCTGATGTTTCTCCGGTGCTCTTGTTCGATTGCAAGCCACCTTTAAAACCCAGGTGACTGGCAAGATTCACCTCCCATCCAAGCCCAGACACGAACTCTTCGAATGCTTTGCTACCAGTCGAGTTCATCAAAATTGAGTTCTTGTCTTCTTGACCTGCAGCTACATAGATCACCGCGATCTTGTGGGTCTCACGACTAGGCTGGTTGTCAAGATTCTTGAGCTCGCGCAAGAGTCGCGGGCTTTTGGCGAGCGAGTCTATCTTGCAACGCTTCTCCCAAGAGAGAAATCCTAGCTGTTGAACAAATTGACGACATTGTTCTAGAGTTAACAATGTCGATGACACGCGATTGCCTGAAGAGTTGCCACTATCATTACCGGACTTTTGATATGTGTTGCCAAGACGTATCACAAGCCGGTCGTTATCGTCCGACTTTTCACAGTGATTTAGCTCCTGAAAGCGCTGATTTGTGAGCAGTGCAATCATAGTTTCCTCTGCTTGGGCGATCTTGAAATGAGGATTTGAGACGCTCAGGGCGGAATTTTTTCTTAGGCGTTGCGTAATTTGGCCCGTTGAACCATTTGCCATGGCCAGACAGTTGCTTAGGTGATTAAGAAGATCCCCTAGACAGTCTCGATTTGATGAGGCCCTTGAGCTGAGGGAGCTATTCGAAGTCCCGTCATCGTTGAAGTCTGAGTCGTATTTCATTGAATTTCTGGTCGAAACTTCTTGGAAAGTATCCGGGTCGAATATGATTGAATCCTTCTCGTTGATGCTACACACTCTTTTGTAGATATCCGACTCGATAGAGGATATATCCCAAGAGTATTTGCCGCAGAGATTACGGACAATCATATGGAATGGCTGGTGAGAACCATCGTTATTTTGACCTGCACCGATGAAAGAAACAACTGTCGCGCCATCGACTACGACCAAGAACATACCACCCGAATTTTCGCATTCGCTTTCTGTCATGTGCTCGCCTCCATTGAGCAACAAGTAGTCAAGTTCATTGACGCAACATGACAGAGAAGCGGGGCCGACTTGTCGTAACGGGAAATGGCCGAGATAGGTGACTAGTTTGAGGTGCGATACCTTACAGGCAATTTTGATGGCGCTCAGACTATTTAGACTTAGAGAATCACTTGAGTGTGGAGTTTGCTGTTTGGGTCTCCCGCTGGGTTGAAGATGCTGCTCACTGTTCGTCGTAGTTCTATCGCGCTGACTCGTTCCGGAGTTTGAGGCCAATCCTTGAGAAAGACGGCTGGTGCTGCTGTTTGTGTCGGAATTCTTGGATGTGTTCGCCGAACTACGGGGGCCCTTTATTGGGGCGTCGTCGGCAAACTGTTCGTCGTGTATGACACTCTCAAGCGATCTTAGAACTATTGACATCAATGTGTCGTCGAGTTCGGAGTTGAGATTGTCCTCATCATCGTAAGAAACGTTCAGTTGTCCAATCGGTCGCAACAAGAAACTCTTGCTCACGGCCATGCACCAGTCCTCGAGACAAATGATCAGAAAATGTATGGATTCTTTGTTTGCGTCGTTGGTACTCAATCTTACTATGAGCTGACAAATGATCTGGATCAGAGACGAGACCAGCGCGGGTCTGGTGTTAGTCAATGAGACGGCATGATCTGCGAATAGTCGCAGTATGTCGCAATTCATCCTGAAGACTGTGTTATTGTTGCAATCTTGAAGCTCAGTGAGCAGGACATCGAAGAGCTTCTCGATTTCTATGCTGTCATTTTTGTCGAAAAGCTCTTGGTACACATGATTAGCAAGGGCACATAGTGATTTGCACCTAGTCTGACTATCTAGCACAAGAGATCTCGAGTTGCAGGTCATCAGAGCTTCGAATACCTTTGTCTTCATATCACCGGGGGCGACTAGATTCATGGAGTTGTTCAGCTCCGACTTGATGACCATCAATTTCTTTATGGGTTTATACAGAGCTAAAATTGTGTTCAATATTTGCACTGCTTGATCCTGTGAACTTGATTCCGGGACCTGAGGGCTTCTGGATGCTGGTGAGTTGAACAGTATTGAACGCGATCTCTCATATAATCCTTGCACTAGGAATGTCGAGCCTGGCAACTCTAAAGACAGAAGCTGAGTGCAGTTGGCGATTATTGTAGAATGCAGTGTATGATCTGGAGATGTCAAGGCTCGCTGAAGAGTTTCGTAGAACGCAGTAAAGTATTGATGCGCTAATTCAGTATCGTGACGCCGGATACTCATGGTGCAAAGAAGTTTGTAAGCGAGTAGACGGCTCTCTCTGAATTGCTTTGGTAGGTGAGTGGCCTCCAAAATCCATGCGAAAGCGTATGTATACGGGGGTATGAGACTCGGGTGATCGGGTGTTGACTGATTATCTATACTGATTCCCAAGTTATCGCGGGTCTTGATGAAATCGCTAAGCACGCTCGCAAGACACTTCATAGCTATCAAGTGGTTTTCTGGATCTTCTAATTGATTTATGTTCCCGAACAATCCCAACATCCGACGCCACATTATTATAGAGTTCTCGGGTGTCCAGCCGCGCACAGTCCCTCCCATCAAGACGCACTTATCTGAGCTTGCCCGAGATTCAGGTCGCTTACTCTGGGGTTTAGATTGAGAGGCAGCGTTCGAATCAATTGATGACTTGCCCGAATGATGCGAGTCTAGCGGCTGGTCGTGCTCAATGATCATAGATTCCTTTAGACTTGTCCCGTCGATAGCATCATTGTGCGCGGACGGCGATCCTGAACGCAAACCAACCGGTCCACTGAGATCGTTGGTAAAAATCAGATACTCGGATTTGATTTTGCGAACCTTCTTTGGTGTCAGTGGACTGTTAGTGGGTATACTGGCAGAATAGTATATCTTGAGATTGTGGAACATAGCACCATCGCTATTGCTTCTTGCTAAACTGTTGGATAGGCCGCGTGAGTGGGATGAATTAGGCAGACGCACAGAGCCAGATCTCGGTGGTCTCAGGCCTTGGGACCGTTTGGCGCCTGGAAGGGTTGTGTTTGCACTTGGAGATTCAGGCGGGGTGCCAGAGTGTTGCTGGTTTGCCGTATCAGCAGTAGAGAAGCTCTTCAACGCCTTCGGCCGGCGTCGTCGTTCTTGAGGCCTATCCAAAGGAAGATCTGTCAGACTAAGGCCGTAAACATGCTTGACTAAAACCCTAGTTAATGAACCCATGGTTGTACCCCACTCCTCTATGAGCTCGCGCCAGCACACAAGGTTTCTCATAACGTTGTGGAATTTGTACCACATTTGAGGAGATATATGCACGTAGAGATTGGCACGAATCCAGGAAACAATAAATGTTTGGAAGAATGCAGGTGCTATGCGACCGCCTATCGTGCTCTCCTTCCTCTCGGGTGGTATGCACGGGAAAAGGCGTTCGGTGATCATGAGCATAACATCTAGAAGCTGCTCCCATGTCGGAGTATTCATGTAGATCTTCATCACCATGTACCTGTAGATGTTCATGATTCGTTTGCACATCTCGTACTGTTCGTCGAGGATAGAAGAGTTCTGTACTTGTGTAAGGAATGCATTGGATGAATTTAAAACAAATATTTGCAAGAGATCATTGAACGAAGTGTAACCAACTTTTAGATTCCTACCTTGAACATTATTTGCTTGATTAGGGATACCGTTACAAATCCATTCTTTGTAAACGTTGACAACTCGCTTCATCGAGGCCGGCTGGTGGAAGCTCAAGAATGACCTACGAAATAGCTCATGAACAACAGTTATGTTATCTGGCCAAGTTCCGATGACCCTGCGAGCTACCTCCAATTCCGCGGAGGTGTTCTCTATACCTTGGAAAATTGTTGTCGAGTTTCCTTCGGTCATATAAATATTTTCTGAATCGTTCATAGATCTTGAAGCAGATACTCGATTCTCGCGAAGATCAACAGAATTTGATGCTCCGGCTTTGATGAGCTCATCTTGACCAGGTATCATATCCTGACGCAAGATTCTGGTGAGCCATTTTATCACAACTGCTTGGTAAATACTAAGCGAGGCAATATTATCTTGATCGAGGTGCTTATTGCTAGCAGTCGTCGGACCTTGTTGACGATGCTGAATTTTCTTATGAGTAAAGAGTTGTTGTGGACGGATAGGCTCGCATCTTCCGGTTTGAGAGCTGAGTTCAATTTGAGCACGATGGACTGTTTCTGGACTGTCGTCGACATACTGATTGATTGCGTTGGACTTGATATAAGCTGCTGACGAGGGTGATACATGACTCAGGTTGAAAACATCTAGACAGTCGTGGATGCTCGGAAACAAACTTTGTAGGTAGATTTTCTTGAACATGCTGAACATGAACGAGAAACCTAGTTCTTGATTTTTTCTGGCTTCATCTAGCGAGGTCCAGAAAGGTTTTGTTGTTTGAGTTACCATATATTGCAGAAGATTATCTAGGTAGAAGGATATCTCGTCGTTTGGCATTTGTTCGTTGGGTGACATAGGCATCAAGGGCTCAATGGAACATAGTTTGATTGGTAGGTTGAGAGGATTTTGGCCAAGGTTTTGCTGATTTTGACTGAACTGCTGTTGCACTGGATGTTGCTGGGATGGCGAGTTGGGTGAGGCTGGCGTGGGGAGGCTTGATTCAGGAACTAGCCCCGGTACAAGAGTGCCAAATATCTGCTGAAGCTCGGCGTTCTTATCATCACATAATATTTGATACCATAAGATGAACAATCGGACGCCTTCCTGCCTCAGTTGCCAAGTATTTCTGTTGTGCAGAAGCCTCTGCATAACAAAGGTTATACTGTAGAACTGCCATCGTTTCTTGATTAGTTCTGGGTTGTAAATGATAATCTTCTCGAAGATGAACAATATGCACTCCAGATCGTCGCGTTTTTGTCTCGAATTGCTATCGAATGTCCGAGAAGGTGTCGATGAAAGTATGATAGATGAAACTAAAATGCGACCTAAACAAAGAGTGGACTTCGCTGAAATCCTGATGCTCGATGAGGGTCTTGAAATGTTTCAATCTGGTCAGTGAATCCTTCTTTACGTCCGAAGCTTTCGCCAGAAGCTTCTTCTTGTCGATGTCTGGTCCTTTCTTGAACATATTGTCGAGATATTGGGCTTCGTGAGGAATACCTAACTTGTGTGCCCATAGTCAAATGGAGACTCAGCTGATGGGCGCGCGGACAACTCCGTCAAAGCTCGAGGTCCTACTTGTCAATTCATATTGAATTCTAGATAACAATGTCTACCATTAAATGAGCTCTATGGCGCTACCATATCTGGTTGTAGTCCATCGAGAAAATTTTGTTGTCACGAGAAATATCTTTGTTCATCTTGTAGAATTCATCGAATCACACGGATTCGCTTGGAAGCATCTGATGGAACGACCGAAAATGTTTTCTACGCGCATTTTGCTGTAGTTTACGTTAGCTGGATAACAAACCTGTAGCCGAATAGAACGCCAACAGCGCGAGACAACTTCCACTCAGAGGGTGACTCGCACAGGTGCACCTTCCTGTCCAGTTCCTATCTGCAATTATATCATCAAACATTATCAGCCGCCAGGTGGGCGTGCGTCTGCGTGAGTCAATAAAGCGATCTGTGAGCCTTGCAGTTCTGAATACAATTTTCATTAAATGGTTTTATTTTATCACAGTATCTATATAAGTTATTTATTTATTGAGTATCCTTAGACTGCCATGTAAATCGGCGACAACAATAACATATTTCGAATGTGGGACAATCAATTGTGGTATTGGCGCAAAATTAGTCGCTGTCACGATGTTAACGTCTGTGTTCGCGTTCAAACGTATACACTCCCATGCGTAGTTCCTATCTTTGCGCTGACTTGACGTTTCATACATAGGCCATAAGTAGAACGATGAATTCTCGCTACCGCATATGATATATTTGTTATCTGGACTAACTGTTGCACGGATTTGACTTGATATGTTGGTGCAGCCTTTGTATTTGCAAACCAATGACAAGTCTCGCAGATCGTACAGGCGGATCCGAGAATCATTGGTTGAGACTAAAATCTTTGTGTCATCTACACTCTCTATGCCGGTGATTTTGATCTTTTCATGATTCTTTCCGACATGTAATTGCGTGAAAAATTTCAGTTGTTCTGTCGAATAAAATATTATACGTCCGTCATATGTGCCAATCACAGCAAATTTACCATTCTGTACGAATGCTGAGGCAGTTATAAGTACGTGTGATGGCTGTTCGGAATCTTTCATTGGTAAAGACATAACTTCATTCCACATTGTTACCTTCTTATCTGGAATGCTCCATAGACGTAACTTGCCGTCTAGAGATCCACTGACGAAATATCGGTCATCGTGGGGATGAAACTGAGCAGTGGAGACGAAATCAGCATGAAAGAAGGTGCATAGACACTCGACCCGGGTGATATGCCACAGGCGGACGGTTTTGTCCATGGAGGAAGAGAGGAGGAAATGATTTCTAGACCAAGCGACGTCCAATATATCGGCGGTATGACCCTGATATATACTGAATAGCAATAGGGGGTCCTCACTGATGGTCGTGTCTTCGTTCGACAAAAAACTTGTTGACCTCCTAACGCTGGAATGTGCTTGTTGCTGTTGATTTGTTTGCTTGTTTTCGCTCGATAGGTGATTCTGTTGGTCACGAATTTGGCCATCTTGTTGTGCGGAAGTAGATTGTTGGTTTTGCGAAGAAGGTTCACTTGTTGAGCTCTTACTCGACTTTGCTGAGCCCCCCAGATCTATGTTTTGGCTTTCACGCTCCTTTGAAGGCGTTGGAGATATGTGCTGGCCAGAGGCCTTTATCCTCAGCTGACTGAAATACTTCCAAGCTTTGGGGCAGCAATAAATTCTTATCATGTGATCGCTGCCAGCCACTGCAAGTAGCTGACCGCAAGCGCTCCAGCGCATGCACCATATTGCTTCCTTGGTGTCACAGATCTCCTTGTATAGTTTCACATCTTCAAACTCTGCTTGTTCTGGTTTGTGTCGGTTGAGCTGATAGAATTTACTGTAAGTGCTGTATTCTATATTGGTCGGAGTTGTCATCACCATAGATTTGAACTCTATGATATATATGATTGTATTTGTACTATTATCTCAATTCTTCCTGAAAGAAAATCTTCTTTGCTACAGTATCGGAAAAGATTATTTTTCTGCACATTTGACATGAAGTCAGGGAGAATGTAGTTCAGATATGTCGGTTAATCTACTACTATTTAGAAGACAAATGATTGTTATGTAGTGGTCAGATGGCATATGTATATTGGTAATGAACTGAGCAATCCTGATTTGAGAGCAAGTCTGACAGTGGCAAATTGAATGAGACACAAACTCACGCAGCAACAGACACACTCGCAGGCAATCAAAGCGAGTTTGCAATGCGCCGCCACTTTGGCAGTCTCCGTCAGACAGCCAAGGGAGGCGCGGCATAGAAACGAGACTTTAGGACAACACTGCCAGTGAGTGGGCGCGGTTAATGTTACGGCGGGGCGTTACGGAACCGACACGAAGACGCAAACGACCTTTCAGATTAGAAACCAACCGATTCCATCGTTCCGCTGAGAACGCGATTACACCTGTGCTCTAACTCGTCGGCATGTTCGAATTCTTGACTGATTCTAGCGATCATGAAGAGGTTGCTTCGTGTTGAACCGATGCCAGACACAATCCGGATACTCATCCTCAGACCCGGTGACATGTGAGGTGCGTGGGCATCAAGGCTGTGAGTATGTAGGTGTCACACTGAAGCAAAAAGCTGTTTCTGTCTAGACGCAGCCGAGTCGCGTTTCGATGTAATTGGCTTCTTTCCAAAAACTATCGGCTTGTATGTGATGCGCAAGAGATACTTGCACAGTTACGCAACTCTGGTACTCAAAGGATATCATACACATCACATACCATCTGCATTGTCAGCTCAAAATCCGAGTTGGCAATGGATCAGCGGACTAGAGTGAGGCGTGTCGCATGATCTTTTTAGTAAGTAGATCAGTTCCATTCGGACCTCATCGATCGCACGATGAGAACTCACAGGTGCGCTTGCTATGATTGCGCTGGTCGGAGCGTCTTATAAGCTTCGTGTGTCGTGTCGACGAATGTCCCACAGGTACTTTTCATGGCATTGATTTTCCTGGAGGTCTGTTGTCTGAAAAGCGAAAGGATATTGACGATTAACTCGTGACACAGCCAGTAACTAGTTCATCCGGCCTCGGGGAACCATAGACCAGTGCTAGACGCTCGTCTCGAAAGTGAATGCGCGTCTCCGTGAGTCCGGCGGCGAGGGTGTGTGCGTGTGCCGGGCCGGTCGCTGGCCGCGGCGGCGGCGGCGGCGGCGGCGGCGGCGGCGACGACGACGACGAAGAATGAGCCGGGCCAGCTGCGAACGCGAGCACCGCTGGGCAGCCAATTCTCACTTTTGTGCGAGTCTTTGGCTCACTCTCTGACGCTGTTCGCTCATTACCCCTGATAGCGCCCGCCCGCCACGCTGCACTCGAAATTTATTTATTGTGAATGTGTCTGTCTGTGTGGACATTGCCAATATCGCCGCTTCATCAAAGGAGGCGGTTCCATGTAATCACCCCAACAAGTCTTATTAGTAATATCTCTATCCTCGGAGGTGGGACGTGCTGACCCTTTCACAAACAACTCTAATATTAACATCATTCATAGGTGCCCCGCCCCCACAAAATCACAACACAACACAACACAACACAAACACACACACATACTATCACAAAGACACCCACGCACTCAGAGACTCACGACCACTGGCTCACCTAACTGTCGTCCCCTCAAGCACAATATTGACCTATGACCTATGAACAAGAACATTGCTCTACAAACAGACTACATACCAAAACGTAAAACTTGTGACAGGCTGGCTTCTATCGTGGACGCGATCCTAGCTCATTAAGGAGTGATTTTGCGCGAGCACACACAACGTCTAGCCTGCGCCCGAGATAAGAAGTCATCAAGGGCAGCAACAGCAACACTAACAACTCAGCCCGTGCTATCAACTAGCTATCATCCGAGGTTCAAGTGATCATTAGAATATTTTGATACAAAAAGGATTTAACCTGTAAGAAAAGACGCAAATAATGGACCCGACAACAGTGTCGGCCGCTGAGACAGCTATAGTTAGTTCGCTCGCCTCGTTCCTCAAAACTCGACCCAATAACGCGCAAGATACGGATGTAGAGGCGGCCAGTGAAGCAACATTCAGACATGTCATTGAAAATATCAGCGAGCTTAAAGAGAGTGTCCTGTCGCCACCTGTTTATGTTAGAAATTTACCATGGAAAATCATGGCGATGCCCAGAGCTAGCCAGCAGCCTGCCAATCACGAAAGACAAGGTCAAAATGTAGGCCAGTACAAATCCCTTGGCTTCTTTTTGCAGTGTAACGGTGAGTCAGAGTCAACCACTTGGTCATGTACTGCCCAAGCTGATCTAAGGATCATACCTCAAAAAGAAGGCTGCCAACCTTTGAGTAGGCGAATTCAACATGCTTTCTACAGCAAAGAGAACGATTGGGGTTTCAGTCATTTTCTCTCTTGGGCCGATTTAATGGATCCAGATAAAGGCTTCGTCAAAGATGATTCAATCATACTCGAAGTCTGGGTCTCAGCTGATGCCCCGCATGGAGTAAGTTGGGATAGCAAAAAGCACACCGGCTATGTTGGCCTAAAGAATCAAGGAGCAACTTGTTATATGAACTCACTACTACAAACATTATTTTTTACAAATCAACTAAGGAAAGCTGTTTATCAGATGCCCACAGAGTCGGATGATTCTGTCAGGTCTGTTGCGTTAGCCCTCCAACGCGTATTCTATCATTTACAATTCTCAGACAAACCGGTTGGTACAAAAAAGTTGACAAAATCATTTGGTTGGGAGACTCTAGATTCCTTCATGCAACATGATGTCCAAGAATTATGCCGCGTCCTACTAGATAATATGGAAAGTAAGATGAAGGGGACATGCGTCGAAGGCACTATTCCAAAGCTATTTGAAGGAAAGATGATTTCTTTCATCAGATGCAAACACGTTGACTGTTCATCCTCCCGTAATGAGCCTTTCTATGATATTCAATTGAATATCAAAGGCAAAAGAAACATCCATGAATCATTCAAAGATTACGTCGAAGTTGAGACTCTTGATGGAGATAATAAGTACGATGCCGGGCACCTTGGAATGCAGGCAGCAGAAAAAGGTATTACATTTGAACACTTCCCGCCCGTTCTACATTTGCACCTACTGCGCTTTCAATACGACCCTGTCACAGATACAAACGTCAAAATTAATGACCGGTTTGAATTTCCTGAGCAGCTTGATCTTGACGAATATCTCAAGGAAAAAGAATCCACTCCTGCAACATACACACTACATGCCGTTCTCGTTCATTCGGGAGATAATCACGGCGGCCATTATGTTGTGTTCATAAATCCAAAGGGTGATGGTAAATGGTGCAAATTTGATGATGACGTAGTTTCTCGTTGCACAAAACAAGAGGCAATAGATCACAACTTCGGCGGCAACGAAGATGATGTCGGCGTTAAGCACTGCACCAATGCCTACATGTTAGTTTACATCCGTGACAGCGAACTCAACAATGTATTACAGAATGTTGACGAAAGTGACATGCCGGAACAACTAGTTGAACGCATTCAAGAAGAGAACAGGCAAGAGGCGCAAAGGCGACGAGAACGAAATGAAGCACATCTCTACATGAACTTGAATGTCTTTACTGAAGATAATTTCATGGGACATGGTGGATACGATCTATATGACCCAGAAAAGTCACAGCCAAAAGTATTTAGAATTAGAAAACAAGCCATACTCAAAGAAGCTATCGCCACAGTTGCAACACACATGAACTACCCCACAGAGGCTATCCGCTTTTGGCCGTTCCAACAAAAGACCTCCGCTGATGAATATCAGCTCCTGAAACCTGGCGGACTTGACCACGAGAAAGAGTCCGTATTGCAAAACACTGTAACTGAGCTCAGTTATGCGCATCACTCATGGTCAGTCTTTCTCGAACTCGTTAAGCCGGACTCTGGAGAAAAAACCTTGCCCCCGATAGACCGAACCAAAGATGTTTCTATATTAGTTTTCTTTAAGCTGTACGACCCCGGTAACAAATTTCTAACTTATTGTGGTCATTCTATTATATCTATTGAGATGAACGCCTTTGCATTCGTGAAGCATTTGAATAGATTGGCTGGATATCCAGAGGACACTGAACTTGGGGTGTATATCGAATATAAACACGCAGTGTGGAAGTTTGATTTTGCACGTGATGGACCTCTCTGCAACCTCATATCGCACACGATGAGCGACGGAGAGATTATCGTCTTTCAAAAGGATCGCAAATATTTTGGCCGATGTGAATTCCCCACTGTGGATGAATACTTCAGAGATTTGGCATGCCGTGTTGAAGTAACGTTCTGTGATAAGACAATACCCAACGATCCTGGATTCAAACTGGAATTGTCTCTGAAAAACAGTTATGATCAGATGGCGGAAGCTGTTGCTCAACACCTGGGCACGAATCCTTATTTATTACAATTTTTTAAGCACCAGTCATATCGCGAGGGTCCCGGAAATCCATTGCGTTGTAACTTCGATGGAGCCTTGAAAGACATGTTGGTCATAATTAAGCAGAGAACTCCAAAGAAGATTTATTACCAGCATCTAACGATACCCATCAATGAGTTAGAGAACAAAAAGCAATTCACCTGTGTTTGGATGAATAGCAAACTCAAGGAGGAGAAGGAATTGATACTCTATCCAAACAAAAGTGGTACTGTGCAGGATCTATTGGATGAGGCGAAGAAGTTGGTTGAGCTCAGCGAAGATGGTTCTGGTAAGTTGCGTTGCCTTGAGTTGACTAACTTCAGGATAACCTCCATACTACCAGAAGACGTATTGCTGGAGTGCTTGAATCCTAGCAGCAACAAGACGTATAGAATAGAAGAGACCCCTGTGGATGAGGTCAAGATTGAAGGTGATGAATTTCTGGTGCCGGTTGCACACTTCTTCAAAGATCCATGGCAAACATTCGGCGTACCGTTCTTCATTAAGTTGGTGAACAGAGAGCCATTCAGTAGCGTGAAGGAGCGCATTCAGAAGAAATTAGATGTGCCAGATAAGGAATTTGAGAAATACCACTTTGCAATTGTAACTGCTGGACGTCCTAACGTTCTAAATGAGGACAACGAGTATATAGTCAATAAGGACGACTTCCACTCGAACAATCAATTCGCGAATCTAGTGACTCCGGCTCCGAGTCAGAGTCAACCTAAACCCTGGCTTGGGTTGGATCACGTCAACAAGGCCCCGAAGAGATCCCGTTACAACTATCTAGAGAAGGCAATCAAAATCCACAACTGATCTAACTGATGTCACCAGAATTTGATAATTAGGCGTTTACAAACAGATGGAGGCGCATTAAATAAAGACATTGGGTGCTATGACTTGGCAGCATCCGGTTTAATCAACACGACTACTACTACATCTTTGAGTCGACTTTGCAACGGCTCTATAGTTTTATCTTGTATTAGTGAAATCGATTTCTTTGCTGATTATATCTCGTAAAGACACATCTGAGCATCAATAAAGGTCATCACAAATATAAGCTCTAGTGCTCACATCACTCGAAAAAATGGCGAACATTTGGCCTTTAGCCATCGCTCAAGTAGATGTTGAAGTATGATCGTTCTAGCCTTAGTAACAGGTAAACCTCTCGAACGCAGTCCGATTGATTAGAACCATGAACTTAAGTTCAGCAAGTACATGGAGAACTCCAATGCGAGTCACGAGGCATCACTCAAATGGACCTACAAGCGCCTAGCTCTCCCGATGTTCACCTACGGTGTCGACTTGCATCAACTTTTCTTGAGCTGATCCAGCTCAAAATAAGCTAGACAAGCGCCCAGGATATACCGATCGAAAACGACGTCAACAAGGTCTACTCGATATGACGCCAAACAGCCGACTATCAGACTGACGCCATAGAATTATTAGCGATAAACTACAATCAGTTAATAAGAAGCGTTCAGGCTTAAGGAGTTCCTATAGTCTAGTTTAGTCTCTCCAAAAATACACGTATGTGGTGATCATCTGTGACTGTGATCTCAGACGTCTCATTCCGATCAAGAATACGACAGAAGGGGACATAAAGATCGATAGATTAGAAGAAAATTTTCTCAAAAACATTAATTGAACAAGCCCATGGCCAAGATCAAATCAATTGAGTATAACTGGGGGTGAGAGATAGGCAAGAAAGGAGATGATATGACACTTGTCTAGAATGGTAACGCTAGGCGATAGACATTGCATCTTGGGTTCGAGAGATCAATATATCTCCATGTATATTACAGTTACTATTAAGATTGATGTATTTGATGTTGCTGTTGATGACATAGATCACAATTGGTTACGGGAAAGTAGGTGCGCGGGATGTATGCTTACAAACTAATGCGAGTCGCGCCTAACGTGAGTTACCTCGAGGCTCATGACGACTTGGCGTATATACTGTTCGGGAAAAGAGGAGATTGAGCTCAAACGACGCTGGTCTCGGGCACGACTTTGATATGGCGGAGGAAGCTGTCGACACGGTCGACATATTGGTCGTGGTACACTGTGTAGAGTTGCACATGAGGCGAGCTTTCGAAGAGCATTTTGTGGCACTCTATCCCCTTGTCCGTCCAGCCACTCGCCAAGCGTTCGACGATGCGATGGTCAGAGATCTTGTCGTCTCTGGACATGAGAAACAGCGACGGACATCTCAAAGGGCCGCCCCAGACTTTCTTGGAGGCCTCCAGGTAGTGTTTGGTGGCTATGTTGTGGGCAAATTTCATGTACAGCTGGATGGCGTTCTCGATGACCTTCGACAGCACCGGGTTGTCGGTGAGGCTGCGCGCCACACCGACGGGCGCGCCCTCGATAGGCACTAATGAGTCGAACACGAGACCCTTGATCGAGTGGAGCAGTTGTTGGCGCAATGCGGCCGGCTTCCGGTCGATTTCGAGCAGGAAACGGCCGAACATGTAGCCGCCCACGCTGAATCCGTGCAAAACAACGTCCGAGTATTGTTTCTCCACCATGAACCTGACAAAGTCCTCGGAGATCTTCCTGGCGCCCCTGTTGGGCAGCAACAAGTCGAGCGGCGACGTCTTGACGTTGAGTACATCGAAGCCGCGCTTCAGATAGAACTGCCGATACTTTTCGATGTGCTTCTCCTTGGCCTCGAGCCACGACAACAGAACCACCAGGCGCCGGTCGGAGGTGGTGGCCGCCATGGCCTCGTTGAAGCTCTGGCCATAGTAAGTCTGTTTGGCCTGCAGTTCGCGACGCTCGCGCACGTCCTGGGCCGCCTTCTTGAGCGCCTCGAGGGGCGACTGTGCTGAGCTTCGTTGTCCGGCCTCGGTGGTGTGCACGTCGTCGATGTACGAGTCGAGCTGATCGACACTGATGAACTGGGCGCCGGAACGGCCGGCCGAAATACTGTAGGGCGCCGTGGCGCCGGTGGCGGTGTGGCGATGAGTGTGCGAGCGCTCCGAGTGCTGACACTGGCGGAAAGAGATGTTGCGCGCAACGGGAATGAGTTGCTGGTTGTTTGCATTGGTGATCTGAGGGGGCCAGATGATTCGGACGACAGGCGAGCAGGTTAGCTGCGAGTTCGGGGCGCTCGAGTTAAGCGAGGGATACGGAAACTCTAGGCTAATTCGTAATTGTGGGCACCTACCTTTTGACTTTGCGCCGACGACTGGACGAGCGTGCGGAGACATTGGCGAGCGAGCTGCTTATTGGCGGCGCGATTCAGGAGGACAGCCTGGCCGGCCAGCTGGTCGGCGAACGCCACCTGGACCAGCTGACGGTTGACGATCTTGAGGACGAGCATGGCGACGGCTGTTTGAGAGAGTTCTACGTCGATCTGGCAACAATGTGCTTTCAATGTCAAGTTCGTTAGTGGAGAGTGTTGAGCTTAAATTAGAACTTGCTCGAGTGCTTCCAGCTCTGAGTATGAGTGTGAGTGTAGGTGTTGGCTTGATCGGATCGCTACTGGGCGCGCGAGAAGGTGCGCGCGAAAGGGTTATCTAATATGTTATCAGGCGCCCTTTGTGGCCAACTTTAACTTTGTTTCCACTCTCGCGGTGGCCTGACAACTTGAAGCTTCTGGGCCGAGCTGGCGACTTGAGTTTCCAGCCTATCATAAACTGTGTGTCACACCTCTCGAGTGGGACAAGTGTGCGGCCACTGCTGAACGAACCAGTGGGCCGATTGTGAGTGTGTGCGAGCGAGTGTGTGTGTCTGAGTATCTGGCCACTGTTGTGTTGAGTATTCAGTGAGCTTGGAGCGAGCGACAAGCGCAGTGTCCGATGGAATAGGTGGGTGACGGTGGTGGAGAGCCACAGAGAGTTGTGCTCGGTTTGGGTCGTATTGCGAACGCAGACATATGTGGAGTTGCGAAGATCTCTCGAGGGGATGCGATCCAGCGATCGTGGTGGTGGCTGGAGTCAGACAGTCGGCCGTATGCGCGCACTAGCGAGCGCGAGTGGACGGGCGGGCGGGCGGCGGGCGGCGCTGGCGACAGCTCGAGAATCGCGTGAGCGCCCGGCCGAAGGCGCGCGCCCGCGTGAGAAGAGCGCGCCTGGCGAGCTTGCCAAGTTCACGTTCACCTCTCGACTCGAAGCCACCAACTCTTACTCAACAAACGAGCACGAGGAGGTGCGAGCGTGGCGGCCTGAGGGCGAGGGGGCGGCAGTGCCGAGAGGCAGAGCTCGCGAGCGCCGCGCCGCCCCCACACGGCAATGAGGCGCCGCGTGGCGACAGGCGGCCCGCTCGGATCTGCGCGCGGCCGCGCTCGAGCTCGAGCTCGAGCTCGTGTGTGGCGGTTGCCTAGAAGTAAAGAGTTGCGATGCGCCCACGAGTTTCGCTGCCACCCGCGACACCGACCAAGCGACCGACCTGATCAGATCCGCGCGCCTCCCGCCGGCTCATTCACGGGAGCGCCCGCGCAAATGGCACTTGCAAATGAGCCTGGCCAACGTAGGAGGCGAGCCGTTGAGACAACGAGGGTCCGTGCCTGTCGCATTGACTAATCACAGCTCGAACAGCTCGCTAAGTCATGTCGACGATCAGCGCGCACGACGACAAACTGCTCACAAGTGGCGTACTTTGCAGCGAGTGTGTCAGGCGAGTCGAAGCTGTCGCCTCGCTGCAGCCAGACACTGAGCATGCAGTCGCCGAGTGACTCGGTCGAGGCGACTCGAGACACGTTCCAGTCTCCAGTCTCCAGTCTCCAGCCGCCGCCGCCGCCGCCGCCGCCGTCGCCGCCACGGCCTCGAGCCTCGATCTGTTGTGCAGACAGCCAATTGAAGGGTTCTCGCGCGCCCAAGGCGAGATGGGTTTCGACAACGTAATTCCCGTTAACGTGTGGATAGCCATGTCGGACGCACGAGATTTAATTCAGAATCGTCGGGCGAAAAAAACACAGTCACGCGTGGGAAGCGCGCGCAATCCCCATCGGATGACGCAATGATGCTCACAGCGCGCGCAATGGCTGTCAGACGATTGGCGTCAATCGGCAACAGGTCGCCGCGCTCGTCGCTCGTGGCTCCTCGATGTTTACCGCCCGACGCGCCGCCGCCTCGAGCGCCCCGAGCGCCGCTTCTGGGCCGCTTCCGCCCCAGCCCTCGCCTTTGCGCCTCGACCTTGATCTCGATTCCGGGCCGCCGCCTGCGGCTCTAGTCCGCGCAACTCACGCCCCCGGCCGCCTGAGATGCCTCAGAGCGACCGCTCGGCCACCCTGACCACCATCGTAGATAACTCCACGCAGGCTAACACCACCGCCACCACCAGCACCACCAGCACCACCAGCACCACCAGCAACAACAACAACACCAACAACAACAACACCAACAACAACAACAACATC
>SNVD02004985.1:0-21318 GCA_013180625.2 Boswellia sacra
CGTCAAAGAAGAATTTCCTAAAATGATGTAAAATCAAAGGAACGAATAATACATGTTAATCTTCTTCATTAAAAAAAACCGATAAATTAAGCAAACATAAGAATCCTAAATTTTGAAAAGGTTCTGCCTCAAAAACCTATGCTAATCTGACAACCTAATAATTTTAGAGGCAATAACTGATGTGTTCATAAATTTTACGAGGAAAAGCTAGAGCATGTATACGTCTCTAAAAGAATGATAAGAAGTCTGAACAAAAGAAGTCCCCAGAGGTTGTTATTTGAGCAGAGTTCTTACGAGAATGTATGGGTTCAATCCAATTCTTCTTTGTAATAAGCAATTCACATAACACTAATTAGATGAAGAAATAATGCTCAAACATAGTGAGATACAACATATCAGTTACTCCATAATATTCTTAAGGTTAGAGAATGAAGCATGAAACAATGTGACTGTAGGGATAAACAAAAACAACTGAAATCCTCAACCAACTCCAGGCTATTATCACTCCATAATATGGTTACGGTTGAAAGTTGGAATATGGGGAAAAGGGAAAAAATAATAATAATAACTCCAGGTTGTCATCTCTAAGAGCAGAGGAATGAGTGGAGGAAGAGAAATGAATAATAATCTGATGCTTCAAACTTTTTTTTTTCTTATTTCTGCAATTAAATAAATAAAATGAAAAACCAAACATACAGAAGTGGATGCAACGAGGAGGTCAAAAATAATATATAAATGTTATATCAAGGCATCCATGCTCATATCGATCTTTAACATGTGAACCAGTGACCACAAGCCGTATGTATATGTGCAATGCACTGCTGCGCAAAAGAGTTTTGCTTGCCATAATCCCTGCCTTGGAAATTAATCCAAAATTATCTTCAGTTCCTGGACATATCACAGCATCTACCCGAACTTATCAACTCAAATTAATAACTAAATTGTCCGAGCATAGGAGGAGGTACAGACAAATATTTAAGTAACAAGATAACTTCGTAAACCAAAGCCATATCATAGAGTTTAATGTAGTAGTACCTCCATCTTCAAAAAGGGGAGTTTAAGCAGCATGAGATGAAGAATCAGCAAGATATAATATTGTTCGTCCTCTGATATATGGCATGCGTAAACCCTTGTGTTGCTGTGTCATAGCTCGAATAATTATTCTGACGAATTTATCAGAAACAACAACACCATGGAATTTTGTACACTGAATTTCCAATTCAGACACAACATTACATCAATAACACTCATTAAATGATTAAAACTCAAGTTCCATAATCCAGAACACCAAATATAAAAATAACACACAGACCAATAACTGCAAAACAGCAACTGACCTCTACCCTGAACCAATGGAAACCCAATTGAAAACCCCAAATGACCATTGCAATACCTCAAAAAACCCAAAGACTTGATGTCATAATTTCTAAGGAAGGGGCAAAGGTGAAATCTCCGAAAAGACTCCATTACAAATCACAAATGAACGCACATATCACGCATTGAGAAACATATAAAACACACCCACATATATGGCCACGGACTTGGGCACGAGGTGGAGGAAGTGGCGAGAGGGAATGGGCTGAGAAAACGATATTATTACCACAAATACCTCGCTTACCGGACCCTGATTTCTGGATATGTGAACGATACAACCTTTTCCGGTCAATACGAGAAATGATTAGACCCCGTCCATATTATCAGAGGGAATAGTTATGAAGGTACCTCCTTCAAACGATTTACTGTGGTTATATTTAAAATGGGTTGGTTTAGGTTTGATGTGAGTGGGAGGATACATGGGATTGGAAGGTCGCAGAATCGCGAACACATGCTGGTTTAGATGATCGTGAACAAAGAGAGATAGTTTGGGTTCTTTTTTATGTTGTACTTTCAGTGACGAAGATTGGAAAACGATGCCGATAGGGAGCAAGTGTAGTTGGTGAATGCGTTGGTTTCCATTTAAGGGTTTGATGTGATACAAGGGAGAAGGCTGGTGGCCAGTGGCTGGGATAAGGGTAAAGATTAGATTTCCATTGATGAAGGAAATTCCTTGGTTTAGGGCTTTTGTTCGCGGTTTGCGAATTTTCCACTAAATGAATAGTAACTTTTTCCAAATATAAACAGTGACTAAGGCTACAAAAAGGTTGAACGGAACGGTTTATTTACAACTTTTTACAGGTCTTTTTCTACTTTTACGCGTAACTTTACCGCTTTGACGTACTCGACCGCTCTCTAAAATATTAGTTTTGTCCCTCTTCAATAAAAAGTAACTTTATTTACAATTTTTTACTTAAGATTTATTATTTTTAATATTGGTGTAAAATATTATAAGTCATTTATGATTTTTACACAAGATTGCTAAGGGTCATTTTTTAAAGATTTGAACAGTAATTTTGGTTAAAAAAAGGTGTGACTAAATAGTGCATTTATGACTTTTTACAAGTCATTTATAACGTGCAATTTTTTAACTTTTACTTACTTGTATACGGCTTTCAAGTCCCCCTTGTTGTGAATAGTAATATTGTTTTCGAACTTTTATTTAAAGTTCATGATATTTATATATTGATTTATGACTTTTATATGTCGTGTATGACTTTTACAAAACATTGATAAGGGTAATTTTTCCATAATTAAATAGTAATTTTGGCTAGAAAAAAGGTCAAATGAAATAGTGCATTTACGATTTTTTAGAGCCATTTACTACTTTTATATGCAAGTTTATCATTTTTATACAATTGGTTTGTTTCTTTTGAAAAATTTTTGTTTTGTCTCTCTTGTTGTGAACAGTAACTTAGTTTACAATTTTTATTTAAGGTTTACGTTTATTTGCAATTTATGTCTCTTACACGAAATTGTTGATGGTCAATTTTATAAATATTAACAGTTATTTTTCTATAAATTGATTTAAATAATAATATAAAATTGGCAAGAGTACTGTAGCATATGGGCAGGAACATTACCGGTTGTTGAAACTGGTTGTAGGGTTTGTTCGTTTCTTGTCTTTTCTGCTATTTGCTACCATGTGTCATCCATCAAGCTGCCCTTGATACAGTTCCGCTACAGTAGTGAACAGTCACTGAAGTACCAGTCCGACAGCTGTATTCTAGCTATTCCCTAAAAAACATAGCTAATGGGCCGTGTAATCCTCTCAGTCTTGTTTTGTCTATATGCATGGGCATTTGACAATTCGAGAGGCTCTGTAGGCAATACAGCCCAACCAACCAGAGTATATCACATCAATGCACGTACTGATCACGTACTCTATGATTGGTTAGGCTGTATTGCCCACAGGGCACCACAGACTCTCTCTGACAATTCATTTCCAAACTTATTATCTATAGAAACCCACCAACCCTACTTCATTTTCAACCGCTTTCTTTCTTCTACCTTTAGCTGCTATTGTTCTCTAACTGTCTCTGGTTTGTCTTTTGCTTCTTCTTATCTCTTTCCTGTTTTCCATCAGAAAGTTTCCATGAGTTGAAAGGATTTTTTTTTTTGGTGTTAGAGAGTGTGCTATACACAGTTGAAAGTATTTATAAGTGAAAATAATAATAATAATAATCATCATATTTCTCTGGCTAGTAGGCCCACGTGCAAGAGGCATAAGCAACAAGAAGGTGAGTGTGTTGCACGTAAATCCCAGCGTACCTACCGTTCTTCATCGATCCTATCCGGATTTTCATACAAGAGTGTGTCAAGTTCTGGATGTTGTTATGTGTCATATTTTCTAATCAGGAAACTTATCTATTCAGCGTACAAATTTTGTTAAATTATATACTAATTTGTTTATAATTCTTGTATAAAAATTTCATTTTCTGTTCATTCTTCTGCACTTCAACCCGACGGGTCCACAGCTTTTTGTTGATTGTAGGGAAAATTGACTCCTATATGACAATGATTTCAGCATTGGAAGTGGAGATGTTTAAGATGATAGCCAGTGCACTTTTTTAACTCTCTTGGGCTCAGCTGTGCCTCTGCTCAAACAATCCACGAGGTGGGTGGAGAATCTCGTAGGAGCCTTGACGCCAATCTAGAAGAATGGTCGGCTTCTTCCACCTTTTACGTTGGAGATTCACTAGGTATATATCTTTGTTTCCTATGTTATTCTCTTTTTTGTTTCTTTTTAGTACGTGTATATATACATATATTTGATAAATTGACTTTATAAACTTCTTATTGAATTGAATTCTTTTTCGGATGAATATCATCACCCACCCCTACTTCTATTAACGTTTGAAATCAGTAACTCAGGAAGGGCAAAAAACGATATTTTAGTTGGGTGGCTTGTAAATTCATGAAATTTATCTTCCTCTTCATAGAAGGTAAGCTTATATAGTTGTTGAAAAACAAATTTATTATAAGTTACAGAAACTTGAATTAGTTAAATAGAATTGGAAAACCCACAAAAACCAGAAGTAAGCTAATAAAGGTAAGGATGAAAAAATAAAACAAGCAAAACCCATTAAGAAATCAACCCCATCCCATTTCATGGTCCAAGTCCAATTTACATTGAAGTCCATTGCAAAGCCTAAGTTCAAGATTTGTATGATGTGTGTTAAATATTTATTTATATTGTGTGAGTTACACTTGTGTAGTAAGTATTAAAAGTTTATTTATGTAGTATGAGTTACACTTGTGGGGTGTAGATTTAGTTTTCTTTTGTGTGGCTATGGTTACTTTTTGTAAATTATAAATAGTCCTCTTGTGTTTGAGTTTTAAGTATCCAAACATCTAAGAATTCTAAGGATCCAAGAATCCTAGAATAAAAGAAAATATTAGTTCTTTCTTTTGAGTATTTATTTTGGTGTTTTTCTTCTTCAAATTGAGAGAAGTGTTGTAGTAAGATTTGGTGTGGTTATAATACAAATAATTTATTTTGTTTGTTCATTTACCCATAAAATTAGAGTTTTGCACTCTAGTTTGTTCAACAAAACCAAAGACGAATCACAATCGCTGTGGCAATCTCCGCAGCAACTGGTTGCACGGAGGGGGCAGGTTGCAGTGTCATGGGAATGTTGCTTCCAATAATTTTTTTTAATTCACTTTAATTTACTCGATGCACCCATTTAAAAAACGGATGTTGCTTCTCTTTCCATCTGCCTGCTGTTGAATAAAGTCCAAGATGGCACCTCTTTCTTGACTGTACAAAGGTTTCCATCCCAAATCCAACAAAGATCATTGTTATGGCTTTAGACTCAATCCCCAATTCAAATGCCATTAATGAATAACAAAAATCTCGTCAACAAAAGTTGTACTCATTTTCAAACTTCAAAAGCCAATGGCCAGCGGACCACTCTGCATTTATCAAATAAAAACTTACTGCAATTTTGCATCCTTATTTTCTTCTCATTATCGACAAAATTGATGCTAAATTTTTTTTTTTTAAATCCTTGTAACCCGATATTCTGTTTTATTTTCTCATAAATATAATGAAAAAGTTAGATTTGCGTTATAATAGGTGTGCTAACTTGTATCTATAGTATAGACACTAGAAGAAAAAGGACCTACGGCAACAGGTATTTCGCAACATGCACAATGTGTACGTTGCGAAATCTACCTTTTATCAACGTGCAACAAATGAACGTTGCGGAAACCAAGTTTTAGCAACGTGCACCATGTGCACGTTTTCTAACCACAGTGAGTTGAGAGCATGTTTTTTTGTCCAACTAGAGTTCATCATTATTGGTGATTGACGATGAGTCTGGGCCATTTGCAACTCCAAAGCATTCTTTTGACAAGCTTAAACTTTCCAGCCAAACCTCATCGGCCGTAACTGCATTGGAATCATTGTTGCGATGCCATGACCAATGAGCGCGTGTTTCGTCTAAGATCCTGAACCGCCCATGTCCAAAGCTTGAATCTCGATACAGTGAGAGAGGGGATGCTCTCTTCTTAAAACTTTATGTACAATAGTCCAAAGGAAACAACAAATTCGAATAAAAATTTGATCAAGCAAATGATCCTTTAAGGGCAAAGCCAAAGGAAAGGGAAGGATAGAATACTCACTTCAATGCAAGTCCTTCTCTGTTCCCTCCATCACCAATTGTTATGTACACGGGAGCACACCGGTCAGCCTTGTTGTTGTAAATCCTAGTCTGCAGTTCATGAAAATTAAGTTCAATTAATTTATCTCCAAGTACAAGTCTGCAGATAAAGTGATGAAAAAACTCACGAATCTTTCATATGCATGAACATGGCCAGCAAATACAATGTCAACTCGAGCCTTATACAGCAACTCCTCCATCGATTTTCTCATGGATTCTCCTTCCCCTTGATGGGCAGTATTAGTATTATACCAAGGCGCATGCAGAAGAACGATAACCCAAGGAGTCTTCTTCCTATCAATCTTGGCCAAGTCAGCTTGAAGCCATTTGTACTGGGCTGAATCAGAATCGAAATCTGTGTATGATCCCAACATTATAACGTGAGTGCCAGTGACATCGAACGAGTAGTACAAATTTGAAGAGGATCCACTCTCTTGGTGTGGCATCAGCCAACGCGCATTGTAAGCCTTGAAGCCTTGGGGATGGATGATTGGGATAATCTCAATCTCGTGGTTCCCCTCCGTCACCATCCACGGGCGGTGGCTAGCGTATGGCTCTACTAGCCGACCGAATGAATCCCAAAGCGGTTGCTGACTATCTGCATATGATAGATCACCTGGTAACAAAAATACATCATAGTCTTGGCTCCCAACATGTGCTAGGGTTGACACCGTCCATTCTGTTTGTCCAAGGTCTCCTGTAATATTATTAATTTCATCACTACTTTCAGATCGACCGGACCATATATAATTCATCACTGGCTTAATTATGCTTAGATTCAGAAATTCCTACAACTAGCATTTGATCGTCATTAAATTACCATAATTTTAACGAAAACCCATAAATCATTAATGTATGTGATAAAAAATATAGAGCTAACCCAAGATGGCCCTTTAGCTATTCCTTATAATGAGATATTTGGTATTTCATAATTTATTTTTTCCATAACGAAGATAAGTTTTATATGGTTAGGGTTGAAACGATAGTAAAGCTATTATGAAAAAAATGAAATAAAACTATTATTTGTAAAATATATAGTTTCCAATAAATGCCAAATTTATTATGTATATTCCTTAAATTTATATATGACTTTGCCAACTTGCGTACTTCTACCCTAGAAAAGCTTATCTCTAGACTCGAAAGCCGATCACCTTTAGTTGCTTGCAAACAAAGCTCAGTTTCAGAGTTAGCAAAACTTGCACGGTTTGTCCATAATTACTCTTAAAATACCAAATTCAAATTACAAGCGAATTGATAAACAGGCCTTACGTATGTACATATATACTCTTCAACAATCCTTTGCTATTGCTTAAGCTTAAAGAACTAAACCACTAACCAACACACCTAACATAGCAGCTATATAATTAATAAAAAGAGAAACAAAAAGTTTATATTAGCCAAAAATTAAGCATGTCAAGCTAGCTTTTGCATTCCATTTGAAGGTCCTTGTCGTCTTACGATGTTATATATGAAGAAATATATGGAGTTCCAAGGTCCTCTAATTTTTGTGTGGCTGAGCGTGTTCATATCTAGAGAGATTATGGGAATTCATATATATATATATATATATATATATATATATATATATGACATATCCCACTTACCAACCACAGCAAATTCAATTGGAAAAGTTGGAGGAGGTGTTTTGAATGAAAACTCAGGACCGTAACCTCCACATCTGTAATAGTAGATCGTGCCTGGTTCCAGTGGTCCAATCTTGACGTGGTGTATCTTTGCAGAGCTATAAAAGAAGTAATGATATGAAGTATGATCTCCCGTTGCCACAGCATCATATTTGCCTGCTGCTCTTCCATATTCAACGATTGATGGTGCCTTTTTTTCTTCTGTAATCCAAGAAACCCTCATGTAATCTTTCCCTGCTAGTGAAATATGCACCTGTTTATGTATTCATGTATTCAAAGAGAGCAACGTTAAGACACTATATATCTAAGACATGCATTAATAGATAACTTGCAACATATGATGAGAAGGGACAGAGGCAGACCTGTTGAGGGTCAGATTCAGATCTCTTATGCGGAGAGAAGATGACATTTCGGGGAGGTGGGCGAATGAAATCATCAGCCAATGATGGATTAGAAGGTAGAAGTAGTTGAGGCAAAATGCTAATGGCTAGTAAAGTAGGAAACAAAGGTCTGAGCAGCAATTTTTCCATCTTGATTTGAGTGGTAATTTGCGCTGAAGGGAGGGATATAAAAAGTTGTTTGCATAGTTTGAAAAATTGTAAATTATTAGTTGCAATTGCGTGAAGTTTGTCCATGTGATGAGATGAGATGAGAGGAGAATATTATTGTTGGATATGCTTACAGCAACTAATGCACGGAATTCCGCCGTCCCTCACCACCTAAAGCTAACACCATCCTTTTGCTTTGGAGATAGCAAGCTGTCGTAGCCACACGAAAAGGATAAAAACAAACTAAAATTTGTAGAACTTATTCTAGATTAGGTGAACCAAAGGAAGATAACTCAATGTAATTAATTATGGGACACATGCACTCAACCATGCATATATATTTTCCTCTTTATTTGGTTAAAAACATTAATTCTCCTTACGAGGAATGAGTAATATTATACTTCTTAAGTTTCGATCTTAATTTTTGCAATGTGACGTTAATTTTAGTAAGTCATATCACTACATTAATCATTACCTACCTAACAATAAAAATAAATATTATTAATTAAATTAAGTTTAACTCAATTCTGTTAAGGGGTGTGTGTGTGTGTGTGTATATATATGTATTGTGGCTTCCATGCGCAAAAGTATGTAGCATTAACTAAATATAAACTGTTTAAAACCAGGATCCTTTATTCACCTAATATCATCTAAGATGTGGTTGTAATAATCTTACTTAAGCTTATTGTTAATTACTAAAAGATATTACAAATTTAAGTTTTATCCATATATATGAAATGAAATATCTTATCTCAAAAGAATAATAAACAATTTAACAACAACAAGGAAAAACTTATACATGCCATGCATATTAATAACAAAATAGTGAAAAACTTAGGGCGAGTTTGTTGAAAATTTTCATAAATATGCACATTTATTGATACATTTTAAATCAGTATTAATCAAATATTATTTTCAAAACTCAAAATACAAATTTTAACAAATTTTACCAAAATATCAAAGTATAGTATATCAATGTTGTACTCCAACACTACAAGAAATTTTCACATATTTATCACTTTGTATTTTTTTTATTTGGCATTTTTTTAAAACTCGTTGTTTTGATTATATAACATATTTCTCACATTTTTAGATAGTGACAAGTAATTAACAAGTAATTAGGATATATATGAAAACAAATAAAGTTTAAATACTTAAAAGTAATTTTTAGGGGTGATTATGAAAAATTTTAATATATTAAAAATTCACGTAATTTTACTAAACTATATAAACAAAATAATCTCCAATAACCTAACATAAAATCTAAACTAAGTCGTCTCTCTCTCGTTCTCTCCAGCGCCGCAGCACCTCCTCCGTGACTCACTGACTCCAGCAGCCCCGCGAGGCACCGACTCCAGCAACCTTGTAACTCGCCGACTCTAGCAGCCTCATAACTCGCTGACTTTAGTAGCCCTACGTCTCCAGCAGCCCCGCCTCAAGCTAACAATAGCAGCCCTGCAACTCGTCGATTCCAGCATAGCGCAGCGTCGACTCCAGCCTCACCGACTCTAACAGCCCTGCAAGGCACCGACTCGAGCAGCCCTGTAACTCGTCGACTCTAGCAGCCCTATGCCTCCAGCAGCCCCGCCTCACGCCGACAGTAGCAGCCCCCCGTGACTCGTCGACTCCAGCATCGTGCAACACTGACTCTAGCCTCGTCGACTCCAGCAGCCCCGCGAGGCACCGACTCTAGTAGCCCCTGTAGTGTAGATTGGTATTGTTTTCTCATTAGCATTATATTACTGTAGGTTCCTTGTTAATGTCTGCATAATCTTGAAATCTAGACGCTGCATTGCTTGTATTTCTAATATCTCATAAGTGTGCTTCCTTTCATTATTATGGGTGCAATTTGGTTGTCTGATTAGTCGATCTAGATTTTGTTTGTTACTGTATGCCGCCCTCGCTTTGTTGCAATGTAGATGGCATACTGGTGCTTCAAACACAGGTCTTTCACCTTTGAGACTATTGTATATTTTACTAATGTAGATCGACAATATCGCCCTAGAATTGACAATCTTCTTGTACTTCTCATCGGTGGAATTCCAATTGCGATGCCAACTGTTCTATCAGTCACAATGGCTATTGGTTCTCATAGGTTATCTCAGTAGGTTGGTTAGGTTTCTAGAGATGTTTCAATTGATATTGTTTTTTTTCTTGGATATAGTAATGGAACATATGAATGGTAATTGCAAGGAGCTATCACTAAGAGAATGACTACAATTGAAGAGATGGCAGGGATGGATGTGCTTTGCAGTGATAAGACTGGAACACTGACACTGAACAAGCTTATTGTTGACAAAAATCTTATTGAGGTTCGTGGCTATTGTGTTGTTGCTTGCCAATTTTCTTTTTCATGCTTGTGGATTCTAATTACTTAGTTTGTCACTATCTCAGGTTTTTGCAAAAGGAGTAGATGTAGATACTGTTGTTCTAATGGCAGCTCAGGCATCTAGGATTGAGAACCAAGATGCAATAGATTCTGCTATAGTTGGGATGTTGGCTGATCCAAAAGAGGTAACCAATTAAAATCCCATTATTGTTTCTTGAATAAAGTACATTGTTATTCAAATGTGCATTCAACCGATTAAGGTGGTTTTCTATGTCTTTTTTATTGCCAAAGGGCATGTGCTGGTATTCAGGAGGTACACTTCCTTCCTTTCAATCCCACAAACAAGCGAACAACTCTAACTTACATTGAAAGTGAAGGTAAAATGCATAGAGTCAGCAAAGGGGCACCAGAGCAGGTAATTTTCCTCATTAACTTGCCTGTGTAGTTATCCCTTGCTTCTTAATACTTTATTCTAACTCCTGGTGATAAGTGTCTATTTATATATCATTTTCATATCAATTCGTCCATGTTTCTTTGCTATATTCCTTGGTATTTTTATGTTTTTGTGTGGTTTTTGATGTTTGTAGGAGTTTTGGAGGAACTTACACAAAATTGGAGTAAAACCCTTCTTTTTCACCTCTGCTAGTCAACCAATTTCTTGGAGTTGATTGTATCGATATACAATTAACCAGATAACATGCTATATACCATTGAAAAGCTCTCGAAGTCTATTTTCTGGAGAAATTTACGGTTCACAAATTTATGTAGTGTACCAAAAGTTGTGATAAAAATGGTATGAGAAGTGTATATTTGCTGTCTCTTATACACATCTAGATGTGTATAAGAGACAGGTATAATACGGGCCACTGTAGCAAGTCACTGTAGCAGAGTATTTAAACACATTTTAGGGTTTTATTTTCATAACTTGAAGAGGGGAAAACGTGGGAGGAGGCTGCATTTCTGGATTTCTCTCATCCTTGGAGTTCTTGAAGGAGAAAGAAGATTTTGAAAGAGGAGGAACTACAATTCCAAGAAGATTCATCTACAAAGAAGATTTTCAAAGAATTTGCTAAGTTCTTTCTTTCCTTTTCAATGCTGGAATTTCTCTGTATTGTATTTGTTATTCTGATTGAATATGTGTAACTAAATCTGAATTGGTTGAGGGTGATTTCAAAGCCCTTGATATGGATTTTGTGAGTTGATTGTGTAAGAAATTGTTATCCAATTCTCTAATTGAAGTTGCTTGTATTTTCCCATATCTAATGCTTATGATTGCTTATTTGGAATGGCCAACTGAATATAATCTGTTGTTGTCTATTGCTAGATTAGAAATCTTGATCCGTAATTGTCAGGAATTTCCAATCATTAGTAGCAAAATTGTGATCAGAGATTGCAATTGGAAAATACACCCTAGGTTAAATAATCCGAACTTGTGTGATTATTGCTTAGATCAACCTATCTTTCTCATCGTAATGCTTCTATTGAATTAAACTTAGAGAGCTTGTTCTAGGTTGTTTAATGGATAGAGATTAAATAAAGAGCTTTTTTTATTTAACAACAAAGTAAGGAAAGATTGGGATAACAGAGCTTGTTGTTATCTACGGTTGATAACTTCAATACTGTAATTGGATTACAATTCTATGTTAATTCACAAATTCATATCTTGTGACAGAGAAAGAACCCTTAACCAAGTGTCTCTCATTGATTTTTCACTCCATTTTACTTTGTGTTGTGTTATTGTGCATTTACATTAATATTTCATTTAGTTAATCCATCAACAAAACCCCCCCTGTTTAGTTTTTTGTTGCTGGAAAATAACAAATTCAATTAGAATCAATCCTCGTGGGAACGATATCTTACTCCTCACTTTATTACTTGTGCGACTAGTATACTTGCTAGTTTCGAACGCATCAAGTTTTTGGCGCCGTTGCCGGGATTGATTTTCTAATCAATTTGTTATTCTGTTTTTACTACTGATTCTTGATTGTTATTTCCTGATTGTTTGTGTTTAGGCTTTTATGTTCGAGGGAGAAGCGGATCAGCGACTTAAGAGAATTAAGGAGTTTCTCAAATCCTCGAATTTAAGACTAAATCGTTCAATTTCAACTCCACCGCCAGAATTTGACCTTGCACGACATATTTCCCTCCCATCTTCTTGCAGTTCAATCAAATCTGAATCGGAAGCAATGGCGATGAAAAATGATCAGACTCTTAAGGAGTTAGCGGCTCCAATTATTGATCAACAACCGCTATGCATAAGCACCAATTTTGAGATAGATTTTGAACTTAAATCTAGACTGATTCATCTCTTGCCTACATTTCATGGTTTTGCAGGAGAGGATCCGAACAAACACCTCAAAGAATTTCATGGGGTATGCTCAAGTATGAAGCCAACTGGCGTTTCTGAAGAGCAAATTAAATTGAGAGCTTTCCCATTCTCATTAGCAGATTCGGCAAAAGATTGGTTATACTACCTACCACCAGGTACCATTACCACTTGGAATGAGATGAGTAAACTCTTTTTGGAGAAATACTTTCCAGCCTCGAAAGTTACAATATTAGAAAAGATATTAGTGGCATTCGACAACACAATGGAGAATCACTTCATGAATATTGGGAGAGATTTAAGAGGTTATGTGCTAGTTGTCCAAACCACCAAATTAGTGATGGACTCCTAATTCAATATTTCTATGAGGGTCTCCTACCCATGGAAAGGAGAATCATTGATGCTGCTAGTGGTGAAGCACTAGTTAATAAAACACCGAACGTGGCAAGACGTTTGATTAGTGACATGGCAGCGAACTCCCAACAATTCAGCAATCAATTTGAGCCATAACTACCAAAAAGAGTAAATGAGGTAAGTACTTCAAATATTGAAAATCAACTTTGTGAACTTACCTCCCTTGTAAAAAAAATGGCTGTAGGACATATGCAGCAATCTTATGCATGTGGAGTATGTTCTGCCATAGACCATCCAACCGACATGTGTCCAACTTTGCAAGAAGGAGATACAGAACAAGCCAATGCCATGGGTGGATTTCCAGGACAACCAAGGTAAAGGTATGACCCTTTCTCCAATACTTACAATGCTGGATGGAGAGATCACCCTAATTTAAGATATGGGAATCATCAACCAATCGCCCCAAATGCCATGCCAAATCGACCACCAGGTGTCAATCAACCAAGGGTTGCAACCTATGCAGCCAGCAACCATTTCAAGCACCAACCCACCACCAATACCACAAACCAGCACCACAACCAGCTCCACAAAATTCAGGTATGTCTCTCCAGGATATTGTTAAAGCACTTGCCACTAACACAATGCAATTTCAGCAGGAAACTATGGCAAGTATCCAAAACCTGGAAAATCAAATGGGACAATTGGCCACTAACATGAGCAAATTTGAGAGTCAAAGCTCAGGAAAATTACCTTCTTCAGCCCGGGTGATCAACCAAGAGAGAATGCTAGTGCTGTAACTTTGAGAAGTGGGAAGCAATTAGAGATTCCACCAAAGAAATCACAAAATGATGAAGGGGATGACACCACTCCCACCATGAATAAAACATCATCTTCTAAGGTAAATCCTAAAACCCATATTCCTTCATATGTTACTCTCCACCTTTTCCTAGCAGATTTGCAAAATCGAAGAAAGAGGAACAAGAACAGAAAATCTTGGAAAATTTTTGCAAGATCGAGGTAAACATACCACTTCTGGATGCTATCAAGCAAGTGCCTCGGTTATGCAAAATTTTCAAGAGTATGCACCAACAAGAGGAAGTTGAAAGGAAATGAGAAGGTAAGTGTGGGGGAAAATGTTTCAGCTGTATTGCAAAGAAAAATTCCTCCGAAATGCAAAGATCCAGGTACGTTCACCATTCATGCACCATTGGCAATACCAATTTTGAAAGAGCTATGTTAGATTTAGGAGCATCCCCCCCCCCCCCCCAATTAATGTCATGCCATATTCTATTTATGCTTCTTTGAATCTTGGACCCCTTGCGGAAACTGGTATTGTAATTCAACTTGCTGATCGTTTTAATGCATATCCCAAGGGAGTTGTGGAAGATGTGCTTGTGCAGGTGAATCAATTGGTTTTTCCAGCAGACTTTTATGGTCTGGAAATGGAGGATGAGACGTCTCCCAATCCAACACCAATTCTTTTAGGGAGGCCATTCTTGAAAACTGCCCGAACCAAGATTGATGTTCATGATGGCACTCTCACCATGGAATTTGATGGCGAGGTGATTCGCTTCAATATTTTTTAGGCAATGAGATACCCTAGTGACTTACATTCTGTCTTTGCAGTTGATGTCATTGATTCTTTGGCACAACAATTTTTTGAGTTAACTCACAAAGATGAATTGGAAGTAGCCATTAGTGAACACATAAGGACAAAAAGTTTCAAAGAACCAGGAAAGTTGATACATTTGTCTAAAAAAGTGGAGGAAGCTGTGGCAAGCTTGGATGAGACTATAGCTATCACCACAAAATAGGTATGATGTTTCGTACATTGAATTGCCTTTATCTAATGAGAAACTTTTTCCTTCTGTGATGAAAGCACCTGCCTTGGAGCTTAAGCCTCTTCTAGATCATTTGAAACATGTATTCTTGGGTGAGAAGGATACTTTGCCAGTCATAATAGCCAAGGGCCTTACACCATTACAAGAAGAGAAACTCATTCGAGTGCTTCGAGATCACAACACAGCCATTGGGTGGACAATTGCTGACATCAAAGGTATTAGCCCAGCCATATGCATGCACCGTATCTTCTTAGACATCAGGATCCAAGCCCACTCGAGAAGCACAGCGGAGGTTGAATCCTCCATGATTAGAAGTTTAGTCCCCAAGAAAGAATCCTGAAATTGTTAGATGTGGGTGTGATTTATCCAATTCGGACAGCAACAGTGGGTGGAGGTTGGAGTCCAAAGTTTTTTTTTTTTTTGTCCGAAGAAATCTGGTGTTACGGGGTTAAAAAAATGAAAACAACGAGCTAGTTCCCACTCGTATCCAAATCGGGTGGCGAGGTTGTATTGATTATCGAAAGCTCAATTCTGTAACTCCCAAGGATCACTTTCCTTTGCCATTCATTGATCAAATGCTGGAGAGATTAGCAGGTCATTCTCATTATTGTTTTCTTGATGGTTATTCAGGATATAATCAGATTGTCATTGCCCCTGAGGATCAAGAGAAAACTACATTCACATGCCCATTTGGTACATTTGCCTATCGATGCATGCCATTCGGTCTTTGCAATGCCCCTGCCACTTTCCAAAGGTGTATGGTAAGTATTTTCTCTGATTATGTTGAGAACATTATTGAGGTATTTATGGATGACTGTAGTGTTTTTGGTGATTCTTTTGATAAATGCCTTGACAACCTTACCCTTATACTTCAAAGATGTATAGAAACTAACCTTGTTCTGAATTGGGAGAAATTTCATTTTATGGTAGATCAAGGTATAGTTTTGGGACATGTTATTTCTGCTAAGGGTATAGAGGTTGATAAATCTAAGATAGATCTTATATGTTCCTTACCACCTCCCACAGGTGTGCGGGATATTCGTTCGTTTCTTGATCATGCAGGTTTTTATCGTAGATTCATCAAAGATTTCTCGAAGATAGCATTGCCCCTATGCAGATTATTACAGAATGATGTGGCCTTTGAATTTGATGAGAAATGCAAAGAGGCATTTGAGAAACTGAAGGAAATCTTGACTTCGGCTCCAGTAATCCAATCTCCGAATTGGAATCATCCATTCGAGATCATGTGCGATGCAAGTGACTACGCTGTGGGTGCCGTTTTGGGTCAACGAATTGGCAAAATTCCACATGCCATTTACTATGCATCTCGGACTTTAAATGATGCTCAACTTAATTATTCTACCACTGAGAAAGAGCTGCTAGCGGTTATTTTTGCTTTAGAAAAGTTTTGATCTTATTTGATTGGTACTAAAGTAACCGTTTATTCTGATCATGCAGCTTTAAGGTACTTGCTCACAAAGAAAGATGCTAAACCAAGGCTTATTAGGTGGATACTCCTTTTACAGGAGTTTGACTTAGAAATCAAAGACAAGAAGGAAAGTGAAAACTTAGTTGCAGACCATCTCAGTCGCATTGTCCATGACGAGGATGTACTGCCATTACAAGAAAGTTTTCCGGATGAACAATTGCTGTCTCTACATGTAGCAGCCCCTTGGTATGCAGATATTGTTAATTACTTAGTTACCAAAGGAAGCTACACACCATGACTTGACTCGAGCTCCAAAAGAGGACAAGATCAAAAAACCCTTTTTTTGCCAAATATTACATATGGGATGATCCATACTTATGGAAGCATTGTTCTGATCAAGTGATAAGAAGGTGTGTTTCTGAATACGAATTTAATTCAATTTTGACCTTCTGTCATTTCTTATGCATGTGGCGGTCACTTCGGACCAAAAAGAACAGCCCTGAAAGTTCTTGATTGTGGATTCTATTGGCCATCATTGTTCAAAGATGCATATCTATTTGCAAAGCTTGTGACCGTTGTCAAAGGACAGGTAATTTAAGTGCCAAAAATCAAATGCCACAAACCCCTATACTTGTTGTTGAGATTTTTGATGTGTGGGGTATTGATTTCATGGGTCCTTTTCCTTCATCTTTTGGTTATATTTACATTATACTTGCTGTGGATTATGTTTCTAAATGGGTGGAAGCAAGAGCTACGAAAACTAATGATTCTAACGTTGTTGTAGATTTTGTGAAATCTAACATTTTTGCGAGATTTGGAACACCAAGAGCCATGATTAGCGATAGAGGGACACACTTCTGCAACGATCATTTGAAGCCTTGCTCAAGAAATACAACATCACTCACAAGGTGTCTACTGCATATCATCCACAAACTAGTGGTCAAGTTGAAGTTTCAAATCGAGAAGTCACAGTCCATTCTCCTCTGAAGACAGTGAATCCGAAAACCCCCCCAAAAAAGATGGAGCCTACGACTTAATGCATGCACTATTGGGCATACCGGACTGCTTACAAGACACCTATTGGTGTTGTCTCAGTACAGGTTAGTCTATGGGTAAGCCATGTTCAACTTCCGGGAGAGCTCGAAACACAAAAGCATGGTGGGCAAGTAAAGCTTTGTAAAACATGGAGATGGATGCTGCTGGAGAACAAAGGAAGACAAGCTTCAACTGCCCACATAATTGGAGAACTTAGAAATGATGCCTATTGAGATTCTTTTGAATGTGTAATTGTTGGTTGTAGAATTTTTTTCTTGTTTCGTTTGATCTGATTATCAAAGGTTATTTTTGTGTTGTTGGTGTTTGTTGATTTTTTGGTTTGTTTTAATTTCAGTTTTCTTTTTGACAAACCAGATGACTACTCCATGATATAAGTACACGTGGAAGACAAGTGTGGAGGTTTTGTCAACCTCCACCGAAAGTATATCTTTACTTTTCATGCTTCACGTGGGAGACAAGTGTGGGGGTTTTGTCAACCCCCGCCGAAAGTGTATCTCCATTTTCCATGCTTCACGTGGGAGACAAGTGTGTAGGTTTTGTCAAACCTCACCGAAAGCATATATCATTTTTTCAAATTTTGGGGCGATAAAATCTGCATCGAGCCAACCCCCCCGTCGAAAGTATGTACCCATGGTGTCAAAATTTGAGAGTTTTTGTATGGGTGTATATATACATTCTGCAGATTTTCATATGTCATTCCATAACCTGTCTTTTTTGCAATTGAAAAGCATAGATATCTAACTTGTCTTACACAAGATTAGAGCACTTGTAGAAATGAAGAAAACACCAATTTGGCGATTCCGCAAAATATGCGTATTTTGCGGATCGCAATTTGGAAAAGATGGAGAGTTTACCACAGCAGCTCTTGATCTTGGTAGGACATTAGCTGCGAGGGGTATTAATTTGATTTATGGAGGGGGTAGTCCTGGGTTAATGGGGTGTGTGTCAACAGCTGCATCCCTAGGAGGGAGCAAAGTTCTCGGTATTATCCCTAAACCATTAGCTGTATGAGATATCGTAGGCAACACAATCGGGGAAGAGTTACAGGTCTCTAGTATGCATGAGCGTATTGCACATATGGCTGTTAAGTCCCCCCCCCCCCTGCATGCATTTATAGCTTTGCCGGGGTTATGGTACAATTAGAGGAGATATTTCAAATCACTCTTGGGCACATCTTAAACATCCATCGGAAACCCATTGGTTTGTTAAATGTTAATAATTTTTTTGATGGTTTGTTGTCCTTTCTTGATCAAGCTGTAGAAAAAAATTTCATCTCACCGTCAGCAAGGCAAATGCTGGTTACAGCTTCAACTGCAGGAGAGTTAATTGACGAACTACAAGAATTCGTCTATTCACCTGATCCAACAATGGCTCGGATAAATTGGTTTGGAGAAGGCAACAAAAGGCGTCAACTGAATTTAACCCTCCATCTGTAATCTCTATTTGCTGGTTTGCTCCGTTTTTGTTTGCTTTCTTTTTAGTGTGTTTATTTGAGATTTTTCATGTCGTTTCTTTTGAGCTTTTTCAGGTTTTTTCTTTCGTCCCAGGTAATATTTTCTAATCTCGGTTTTTAGAGTGGTGGCTTAAAAAGTTCAAGTTCTCTTGGAACGCATTCTGGATCTCTTCAATCCATAATGGCTGAATAAGGAGGCTAACTTCTAAACTTTTTAGACCCATTCTAACTAACTTGTTTTTGTTTGTTGACTTGTTGAACTTTGTTATTTTATGAGTGAGTTTAGTTTTGCATAATTTAGAGTTGTTATGTGTTTTTATCTTTATCAGTTTCGATTCAAAAAAACAATTGTGGAAAAACATGAGAATGGCAGAATATGGGGTTTGTTTATTTCATGTTGTTTGAAGTGTCTTGTTTCTTGTTTTGTTCTTTCATAATAAAGGTATATAGGCTGAAAACCTTAAGTCTGCGGGCTACTGGTCCTAAGGATTGTTGAAATATACAATCTTGACTCAGGTGTAAAAATGCCACGTACCTCTTTTCTTGCATTTTGTGGGTCGATGATAAGATAATGATTGAATTAAGAATAACTCTTGGAAAATGATAAATGATGCATGGATCTGTGTGCTTGAAATGTTTATTGGTTTTCGCTTTGCTTTTGATTCCTTGCGCAACATTGAGCACTGAGCGATTATCACTGAGTTATTTGTTCACTTAGAGAAAGTTTATGTAATTTAAGTGTTTCTCCAGATTTCAATGAATTCTAGAACTTGTTTGATGGTCACTCGAGGCGAAATCCTAGACTGTGCAACATTAGGGAAATGATTTAGGCCATCTTTGGTCCGTTTGAGCCTTAAGAGCCAACCTTGACTAAAATTGATCCCTAGTTACCCCTTTGAGCCTCTGTAAACCTTTTTCTTTGTTAACTCACTAAAAGATTTTCTAACCTTAATTGAATTTGTTCCAAACAGTTTATCCCTTACCTATGAGCATGTAAATCATTCGCAATTACATTTTGAGCTATGTTCTGGTTTTGGGAAGTTAGAGGAGGTTGGATTATGCCATGAGCAATGCAAGTGAGTTTTATTATGTTTGTAAAACAAAAAAAAAAAAAGAAAAAAAGAAAAAAAAATCTGTACTTATCTTCCACGTACTTAAACATTGAGGACAATGTATTGTTTAAGTGTGGGGGAGTGGAATTGCAGTTAAAAAAAAGAAAAAAAAGAAAAAACAAGAGTTCTATACCCTTGGGCGTTCTTAAAAAGAATGAAACAACAAAGTGTGGGGGTGTATTTTCTTTTGCTTTCTACAAAAAAAAAGAAGGAAAAAAGGTAAAAAAGAAAAAAGAAAAAAAAAAAAGAGGAGTTCTGGTTATAGGCTTGTATATTTTGCAGCCATGCTCCTCTATATCTGTCTCTTACACACATCTAGATGTGTATAAGAGACAGGTCTTGAATGATTTATGTGTTTGTGGGTGATTTGAGCCAAATTATTATCCTTTATCATACCTTCACCCAATCCAAACGTTACAAGCTTAATAAAGTCCTACTTGATCCTTGGTGTTGTGCATGTCTACATTAGTGGAGAGTGACTTGAAAAGCAAGCCTATGGAGTTCATTTATACACACATCTTCAATATTAATATGATTCATTTTTATGCATAAACTCATCCGGGTTACAAGTGATTAGGTGAGAATGGCTCTACACACACACACTTGAGGAATTGAAGTGAAGCGAAACTAATCTTAGAGATGAAATTCTTGATCAAGTGCATTATTTTGAAGTTTTCCTTGGGTTATAATTAAGTACAATCTTTGAGGCCTATTTACAAGATGAAGCATTTGTGTGTTTTAATTTTTTGTTGATTCTGTTTCGGTTTAGTTTTATTTCACATTGTCCTAGTTGCTCGAGGACTAGCAAAGTCTAAGTGTGGGGGAATTTGATAAGTGTCTATTTATATATCATTTTCATATCAATTCGTCCATGTTTCTTTGCTATATTCCTGGTATTTTTATGTTTTTGTGTGGTTTTGATGTTTGTAGGAGTTTTGGAGCAACTTGCACAAAAATGGAGTAAACCCTTCATTTTCACCTCTGCTAGTCAACCATCTTCTCGGATTTAATTGTATTGATATACAATGAACCCGATGACATATCATATACCGTTGAAAAGCTCGCGAAGTCTACTTTTTGGAGAAATTTACGGTTTATGAATCCATTCAGTGTACCGAAAGTTGTAACCAAAACAGTGTGAGAAATATAGAAATGTAATTCCACACATCACTGTAGCATGTATAAT
>SNVD02004986.1:0-21322 GCA_013180625.2 Boswellia sacra
AAATATTACCTGGGACAAAAGAAACAACTTGAAAAAACTCAAAAAGAAATGCCATAAAAAAAAACTCAAATAAACACAATAAAGAGAAAGCAAACGAAAATGAAGCAAACCAGCAGATAGAGATTACAGATGGAGCGTTAAATCCAGTTTACGCCTCTTATTGCCTTCTCCAAACCAATCTATCCGAGCTATTGTTGAATCAGGCGAATAGACGAATTCTTGTAATTTGTCAATTAACTCCCCTGCAGTTGAAGCTGTAACCAGGATTTGCCTCGCCGACTATGAGATGAAGTTTTTTTTCTACTACTTGATCAAGAAAAGACAACAAACCATCAAAAAAATTATTGACATTTAACAAACCAATGGGTTTCCGATGGATGTTTAGCTGTGCCCAAGAGGTGATTTGAAATATCTCCTCTAATGTACCATAACCACCAGGCAAAGCTATAAATGCATTGGACTTAACAGCCATATGGGCAATACGCTCATGCATGCTAGAGACCTGTAACTCTTCCCCGATTGTGTTGCCTACGATATCTCGTACAGCTAATGATTTAGGGATAATGCCGAGAACTTTGCTCCCTCCTAGGGATGCAGCTGTTGACACACACCCCATTAACCCAAGACTACCCCCTCCATAAATCAAATTAATACCCTTCGCAGCTAATGTCCTACCAAGATCAAGAGCTGCTGTGGTAAACTCTCCATCTTTACCAAATTGCGATCCGCAAAATCCGCATATATTGCGGAATCGCCGAATTGGTGTTTTCTCCATTTCTACAAGTGCTCTAATCTTGTGTAAGACACGTTAGATATTATGCTTTTCAATTGCAAGACAGGTTATGGAATGACATATGAAAATATGCAGAATGTATATATCCACCCATAAAACTCTCAAATTTTGACACATGGGGACATACTTTCGGTGGGGGTTGCTCGATGCAGATTTATAGCCCCAAGATTTGAAAAAATGAGATATGCTTTCGGCGAGGTTTGACAAAACCTACACACTTGTCTCCCACGTGAAGCATGGAAAATGGAGATACACTTTTGGCGGAGGTTGACAAGGCCTCCACACTTGTCTCCCACGTGTACTTATGCCATAGGGTAGTCATAATGGTTTGTCAAAAAGAAAACTTGAAATTAAAACAAACAAAATCAACAAACAACAACAACACAAAAACAACATTGATAATCATATCAAACGAAACAAGAAAGAAATAAAATTCGACAACAACAACACACATTCAAATATACAAGTAGTTGTGATTGTGGCTCACATCTTCCTCTGGTTTTTCGTCCAGTAACGGCTGAAACGCCTTCTATGAGTCGGGGATTTGCTTCCCATCCAGTTTTCTTATAAACTGGCAAACAGGGTCGTTTTTAGTCAGATTCCCTAGACTATAACACTGCAATTCATCACGAAATTGTGTCCATAGATTAAGCAATTCACGCTGAACAAGTCCACAAGAATGTGACTCGAGAGTTAACAAAACATTATCCAGCGACTCATTACTCAAACCATTCTTAATAAATGAAAGTTTATCTTCTCTATTCCTGGACGCAAAACCTAATGAACGACATGTCTGTTTACAATTCCATCTAGCACATTTATAACATACTTGTAACCTTTTCGCTCTTCGCCTCTTGGCGTAGTATCTCTTTCCTAGACCAGGCATGTATTTTGCGAGATTAATGTCCGGCTCACCGGACAATCTCACCTTGGCTTCGATAAGCCATCGGATATCAGCAGGCACATTTAGGAGCATCAACGCCCAAAGTCTAGTCATCCGTACTTTATAAATTTTAAACACAGCATTTTGAGGAAGTTAAGGGAAATATTTACGAAGGTTCGATAGAAAGATATCAGCATCCATTGAAGAGGAGAAAAGAAGAGATATTACCGATAATGCGATCGAGTTTCTTTTTCTCCAAGATATGCGCGTTTCAAACCTTTGGCGAATGACTTCGATTTCCGTTTGGATGTTTCCACAAGCTGCTGCACAAATGAGCTCAAAGCACAGAGTAATCAAATTGAACAAAAGAAAGGAAAAGAAAAGAGCAGAAACGAAACTAAAGACACATAAAAGAGATAACAACACAATAACAAACAAAAGTCAAAAACAAGTAAAAAAATATAAAAACAAATGAGACAGATGGCAAGGAGAGATAAAACCTGATCAATTTGATGGCCTATGAAAGGAATCTCCTCGAGACACAAAAATCGATCATTATTACCTCATTTTATTTTTCTTTTCTTCTTTTTTTTTATTTTTCAAAAACATTGGGTTGCCTCCCAATAAGCGCTTGGTTTAACGTCCTCAGCCCGACGTTGGTTCCATCATGGGAGGATCCAATTTCTGTTGTGCTTCTCTAATGGGCTTGGATCCCTCTTCTAACAAGATACGGTCAATGCATATGGATGGGCCTTGAATTTCAACAATTGTCCACTCAATAGCTATTTTGTGATCTGTAAGTATTCGGACGAGTTTATCTTCTTGTATTCGTGCAAGGCCCATTTCCATTGTAACTCGCAAAGTATCATTCTCACCCAAAAATCCATAATTCAAATGATCTGGAAGTGACTTAAGCTCCAAGGTATTGGCTTTCATCACAGAAGGAAGAAGTTTCTCATTAGATAAAGGCAATTCAATGTACGAAACATCATACTTATTTGTGGTGATAGCTATAGTCTCTGTCTCTTATACACATCTAGATGTGTATAAGAGACAGCTTGTATCAACCTTCTTGATTCCTTGAAATTTTCTGTCCCTATGTGCTCACTAAAAACCACTACCAATCCATCCTTGTGAGTTAACTCAAAATGTTTTTGTGGCAAAGAATCAATAACATCAACTGTAAAAACAGAATGCAAGTCACTAGGGTACCTCATTGTCTCAAAAATATTGAAACGAATCACTTCGCCATCGAATTCCATGGTGAGAGTGCCATCATGAACATCAATCTTAGTTCGAGCAGTTTTCGAGAATGGTCTCCCCAAAAAAATTGGTGTTGAATTAGGAGATGTCTCATCCTCCATTTCAAGAACATAGAAATCTGCTGGGAAAACCAATTGATTCACCTGCACAAGCACATCTTCCACAACTCCCTTGGGATATGCATTAGAATGGTCAGCAAGTTGAATGGTAATACCAGTTTCCACAAGAGGTCTAAGATTTAAAGAAGCATAAATAGAATATGGCATGATATTAATAAATGCTTCTAAATATAACATAGCTCTTTCAAACTTAGTTTTACCAATGGTACACGTAATGGTGAACGTACCTGGATCTTTGCACTTTGGAGGAATTTTCCTTTGCAATACAGCTGAAACATCTTCCCCCACACTTACTTTCTCATTTCTTTTTAACTTTCTTTTGCTGGTGCATAACTCCTTGAGACATTTTGTATAATGAGGTACTTGCTCGATAGCATCCAGAAGTGGTATATTTACCTCGATTTTATGAGAAGTTTCCAGGATTTCTTATTCTTGTTCCTCCTTCGATTTTGCAAATCTACTAGGAAAAAGTGGAGGAGAAACATATGAAGGAATGGGAGTTATAGGATTTACCTGAGAAGTCAGTGTTTTGTTCATGGTGGAAGTGGTGTCATCTCCTTCATCAGTTTGTGATTTCTTTGGTAGGACATCTAATTGCTCTCCATTTTGCAAAGTTATCGCACAACATTCTCTCTTGGATTGATCACCGTTTGACAAGATAATTCTTCTGAGCCTTGGCCCTCGAATTTGCTCATGCTAGTGGCCAATTGTCCCATTTGATTTGCCAGGTTTTGGATACTTGCCCCAGTTTCCTGCTGGAATTGCATTGTGTAGTGGCAAGTGCATTAACAATATCCTGGAGTGACATACCTGAGTTTTCTGGAGCTGGTTGTGGTGCTGGTTGTGGCATTGGTGGTGGTTGCATTTGAAAAGTTTGCTGCACTCTAGGTTGATTGAAACCTTGTGGCCGATTTGGTATCACATTTGGAGTGATTGGTTGAGGATTCCAGTAACTGAAATTATGTTGATCTTCCCATCCAGCATTGTAAGTGCTAGAGAAAGGATCATACCATTGCCTGGTTTGTCCTGGAAATCCACCCATGGCATTGGCTTGTTCCATATATTCTTCTTGTAAAGTTGGATACATGTCGATTGGATACTCCATCGTATAATATATCCCACATTCATAAGATTTTTGCATATCTCCTACAGCCATGTTTTCCACAAGAGAGGTTAGCTCAGAAAGTTGTTGTTCAATGTTCGGAGTGCTTACCTCATTTACTCTCCATGGTACTTGTGGCTCAAATCCGCTACTGACTTGATAGAAGTTTACTGCCATGTTGTCTAAACACAAACAATCAGAAAAGAAAAACAAAGAAAATATGAATCAACAATGAAAACAAAATAACAAATCGATTAGAAAATCAATCCCCGGCAACGGCGCCCAAAACTTGATGCGTTCGAAACTAGCAAGTATACTAGTCGCACAAGTAATAAAGTGATAAGTAAGATATCGTTCCCACGAGGATTGATTCTAATTGAATTTGTTATTCTAAAGCAACAATAAACTAAATGAGGGGGTTTTGTTGATTGATTAACTAGATGAAATATTAATGCAATTAAAGAATAACAAAACAGAAAGTTAATTTGAGTGAAAACTCAATGAGAGAAACCTGGTTAAGGGATCCTTCTCTACCACAAGATATGGATTTGCGAATTAATTGTAGAATTGTCATCCAATTACACCATTGAAATTACCAACCGTAGATAACAACAAGCTCTGTTATCCAATCTTTCCTTACTTTGTTGTTAAACAAAACAGGCTCTTTATTTAATCTCTATCCATTAAACAACCTAGAACAAGCTCTCTAAATTTAATTCAATGGATGCATTACGATAAGAAAGATAGGTTGATCTAAGCAATAAACACACAACTCGGATTATTTAACTTAGGTTGTATTCTCCAATTGCAATCTCTGATCACAATTTTGCTACTAAGGATTAGAAATTCAAGACAATTACGGATCAAGATTTCTAGTCTAGCAATAGACAACAACCAGATTATATTCAGTTGGCCATTCGAAATACAATCCAGCAAAGCAATCATAAGCATTAGATATAGGAAAATACAAGCAAATTCAATTAGAGAATTGGATAACAACTCCTTGCACAATCAAATTACAAAAACCATATCAGGGGCTTTGAAATCACCCTCAACCAATTCAGATTCAGTTACACATGTTTAAGAACGTGGTAAATACAATACAACATGGAGACATTCCAGAAAATGAAAGGGAAGGGAAAAACTAAGCAAATTTGATGTAATTCTCTTTGGATTGTAGTTCTTCCTCTTTCCAAGCTTCCTTTCTCCTTCAAGAACTACAAGAGATGAAAGAATTCCAGAGCTGCAGCCTCCACCACGTTCTCCCCTCTTCAAGTTATCAAAATAAAACCCTAAAATGTGTTTAAATACTCTGCTACAGTGACTTGCTACAGTGCCCCGTATTATACATGCTACAGGGCTTGTGGAATTATATTTCTATACATCTCACACTGTTTTGATTACAACTTTTGGTACACTGAATGGATTTATAAACCGTAAATTTCTCCAGAAAATAGAATTCGAGAGCTTTCCAACGGTATATAACATGTCATCGGGTTCATTGTATATCAATACAATTAAATCCGAGAAGATCACTGACTAGCAGAGGTGAAAATGAAGGGTTTACTCCATTTTTGTGCAAGTTGCTCCAAAACTCCTACAAACATCAAAACACACAAAAACATAAAAATACCACGGAATATAGCAAAGAAACATGGACGAATTGATATAAAAGTAATACATAAATAGACACCTATCACAATGCATTCGATGCATGGTTGGGGGACGTCGAGGGTGATATCGATTTGAGCATTTGCAGTGCTGATCATTAGTTCTTCAAGACGCTGCTGAGGCCGTCAAAGTGGCTTGCATCTGAGGTAGTTTAAGTCCATCTCCTACTGTCCAATATTGCGATATACATTTAGAATTAATATTGATACCTATTACTGTATTCAGCACATGGATAGCTACCTGTGGATGCTACGCTGCAGAGCTCACGCTATGGCCGAACTTGCTGTCCACAGGTCTGCTCTCTTGGACACCACTTTTTGGGTATGTATTTCATAAATATCTGAATGTCAAGGTAATTTCTGATTCCTTCAATGCGCTAACCGAACTCATGAACTTGCAGTTGAAAGTAAAGTCGTTGTGGGAACAATACTCGGACAGAATGGATAACATTAACTGGGTGAACGAGGATGATATGGTCCAGTATATCCTGGGAGAGTTGCCCCTCGTTGGAAGACCATGGATCGAAGTGGACAAGGTGAGAACATTTATATTTGCAGAGTTAGTATGTGCCATTTTGTTTGAAATGTTGTGATTGATTTCCATGTTGTCAATTTCCTTTTCAGCTCTATCTCCCTGTTAACATCGGCGACGATCATTGGGTGGCATCTGAGGTAGATTTGAATCGTCGTGACATTGCCATATACGACTCAGCTGTTGGGCATAGTTCCACAGACACAGTCAGAGAGACAGTCCGATGCCTGGCTGAGCTGATACCCCATATGATGTCAATAGATGTTTACGGTAATCCTGACTACCCTGCAACCCCATACGACATTACGCGCCTCAAAGACGAGACCTAGAAGCCACAGCAGGAGGCTAGGGGAGGAGCATGTGACGTATTCTGTTTGAAGTACATCAAGTTCCTAGCGGGGTGCGTTCCACTGACAGCCATTAAGGCATTCATGGACGAATGCCTACGGGAGAGAATGGCGGTACAACTTTGGGTCAGCGACCTTCATCCACAGACACAGGAGGCCGCCATGACCGTCACGGCGCCCTCCGAGGTTGGGGCCTTCACAGCACCTGCTGATCTTGTGCCTGCTGATGTTGCGGCCACTACCGGGACTGCCACGACCATCACGGCGCCCTCCGAGGTTGGGGCCTTCATTGCGCCTGATGATCTTGTGCCTGTTGATGTTGCGGCCACTACCGGGACTGCTGATGTTGTGTTAGCGGATGTTACGACCACCATTGGGCATGACAACATTGATTCAGCGGAGGTTGAGCAGCAACCCAGCACGATTGTACCATGATTTCACTTTGCATTGTATATATTATGTTTATATTATGTTTAGTTACACAGTTTTTTTGGTAGATAGTTTGTGAATATTTACACATTATTGTATAGTGACATTTTTTTATATAGTCACACATGGTTTCCATGTATAGTGGTACGAAAACTTGTAAATACATATTTTTCCTGTTGTATTAGTACATACATGTTTCTCATCTTTTTCGATTGTATACATTTTTACATACATATAAAGTTACCATTTCTTGCATGATAGAGACATACCATATAAGGTCTTTGGACAAAAAATCATTACGAAATTGCTTACAAAAGTTATAAAAACGAATGTTCTGCCCAAACGCTCGACGACACTCAACACAAACCCTCGACACTCGATACTCGACAAATAACTCGACACACGATGCACAACGAGACACGCTCGACTAACAATACACATATACTCAACACACAAACTCGACGAAATTTGCATCCGACACTCGTCACGTTCGACACTCAACTCGATGCACAAACTCAAACGCTCGACACACGAGTCTCGACGCTCAACTAGCAACTCTCGATGATACTCGACATACATGGTTCGAGATGTCTATATGTCAGTTATCACGTATCTGACACTCGACATGTCGGATGAAAGTTCGACGCTCGACACTCGACACACGAACTCGACGTAATTTGCATCCGACTTTCGTCATATCGTCATTGCACTAGATGCTCGATGAAACTTGCACGCTCGACGAAACTTGCACGCTTGACACTCGAACCTAGAATCGACACAACGCCTGGACACTCGACACTACCATCCGACATATCGAGATTTGATCCGATAAAATTGCTCGACACTCGATGACGCACGACAAATTTCGTCTTCTTCATCCGTCGACAGTTATACCAGATTTTCTCACAACGATTGTCAATATCGAGCAAATTTTCACAAAAACGGCATTATCTCGAACCTTAGTTCACATACATATCCTATATTTAAGCTATATAATGCGGTTGACAGTTACCAAAACGATAAGTAACGAAACCATTACAACCTAATGAAAATTTCATGCCATTTAGAGAGAGAAACAGGAAAGTTGTTCTTACGTTATTTGCTCAGCTTCAGCTGTTGAAGTTGTTTCGGACAGTGAAGTGTATGGAGAATTGAATGGTTTCTTTGTTCTTTGTTTCGTTTACTTACTTTCGTTATTTTGGTCGAAGAAGGAATTAACAAGGTTTTGGGAAAAAATTTATTATATAAGGGTATTTGAGTCTTTTTGTGAAGAAAGTGTCTATGGCATGAAAATTTTTCAGGATGTGTCCAAATTTCAATAAGGCCCCCTAATTGTGTCTATTTTCTCAATTTTCTCTATTTTCAATTAAATGTTGATATGGACCTACATTCCTATAATCATAAGAAATTGCTTTCATTAATGCTGTCGGTGAGGTTGGTTGGTCTGCCTATTCTTCTGGTGCTTAAGCAAGAATCTATATAAGTGTCAATGACTAAAGATTAACCTAAAATAATTGAGTTGAAGGATTGACCATTAACTTCTCCTAGATTGGTTTATTTATGGCCTATTTGGAAGCTAGGACATAAAGGTGATTGGACAAAATTTTGGGATTAATGTATTAGACCCTTTTTTAGAGCATTTCAATGGGTTGGGACTGGGAGTGGGTCTAATCTTAGTCCCAATAGTGGTAAATCTTTGGGACTAGGAGTCCCATGGTGAGCCATGGGATTCCTCGTCTCAAGTTTGGACAATTGATTATTTTATTTTAATAAATAATAATATAAAAATGATATTATATTAAATAAATAATAATTAAAGATAAATTATAAATAATAATAAATAACTATATATACTATTATTAATAATTATACTATTTAAGTTACAATATTAGTTAAATTAATATAATAAAATGTTATATTATTAGACAAATATCAATAAAATAATATATAAATAATTTAGGAATAATGATATTATAAACAATAATATAATTAAATCTAACAAATAATAAATAAAATAAAATAAATAACTTTTCATATAATAATAAAATAATAATAAATTTTACTATAATAAAAATAAAAGATTATTAAGAAAATATAAATATAATAGTATAAAATATTAAAAATACATATAAAATACATTATAATATAGTGATAATTAATCATTAATAATTTTTAAGGATATAATGTTTAATTATATTTTAATCTAGAAATAATATTGAATATTTAATTATAACAATAATGTATTTATAATATAAAATAACCAATAATATTAAATTTATAATTAATATAATATTCAGAATTATTATTTTTATAAAAAAATTTACAAGTATTTAAATATTTTTAATCTAAATATTAAATTAATATTTATTCAAATTAAACTTGAATAAAAATAATTTTTTATATTTAAAATTTGATTTCTTAAAAATTTATTATATATTAATATAGTCATACCCCATATTACGTCAAACATAAGGGAGTACTGTCTATAATCTAGCCTAATTTAGTCTAATTTCAATCTAATCCTAGTCTCAGTTTAGTCTAATCTAGTTTATTACAGTCGTAACTTCCAAACGTTGAGTGGACAAAACCTATGAGATTGATTTAGATGACATAGAAAGTTAATTTTTTAAGTTGCCTAGTATCGCCATATGCAAGGGCAAACCACTGGGGTTGTTTTAAAAATAGTCCTTTTAAAATATGTATAAACGGAAGCTTTTTGGAAATAAATTTAAGAGCCAATATAAATTAGGGAAATTGGGAGAGAAGATAAACTTCAAAAATAAAATCCAAATTAGCAACGCGGGTTGCGGCGAAGTGTCATTATCAATTTATTAATAATCCATTTTGACAATCAAACAGACATTGTGTGGGGTGTTTCACTAACCGCCATTTTCTTTCCTTTTACGTTACTGTCAATCACCCAAAAAAAAAAAAAAAACACAGGAGAAACTTAAAGCCTCTTGCGCTTCTGGGTGTTGCATTGGCTGAACCCCAACGACTGATTGCAAATATGCCTGAATTGTCTTGGCCAACTCAAGCCCAGGTTCCAATCTTTCCAATCCAATGTGGGATCTCTGAATCATCTTTCTGGGTTTCTGTTTTAATCTCCATTTCATGATTCTTTGGACGCTGCATTGCTGCTTTTGTCTCTGTTTTTCATTTGATTCATATCAGTTATAAGAATAATAACTGATTTTTTTCTCTTTTGGCATCGTTTGTTTGGTCGAAAGCAGTTTGAATGTTTTTGTTTCATTGCATTGCAGTTGAGGGAAATAAGGGATAAAGTTTCTGAGATTTCTGGGAGAGATGCCGAGGCTGTTCAAGTTGCTGTCTCTCCTTATCGCATTTGTCCTTTGGGAGCTCATGTTGATCATCAGGTTAGTTGGTATTGACAAACGTGCATTTTAATGGCTTTTTGGTATTATTTGCTTGATCATTCATGTACTGGCAGAAGAAGTTCTCAATGTTCATCGTTTTTTGCACTTTTGCTTTTTGTTTTCAGGGGGGAACAGTCTCAGCAATGACAATTAATAAGGGAATACTTCTAGGATTTGTACGTTCTGGTAACAATCAGGTAAAGCTGAGATGAACCTTTCACACTACAACTTCCATCAAGTAGTTATATTGTGTTTGGAAGTTTAGAGTTTATCAATTCTATCTAAAATAATATAGCAATTCGAACAATCTCTATTATTTTCAGAATATTACTGGCTATTATTATTATAAGTCTTGACTGTCAAGTGCAGATCCTTCTTTCCCCACTGTACTTTGAATTTATGAATTAGTTTATCGGAGGACTTTTATGCTTTACCCACTCAACCGGTAGAGAACGAAATAATAGATCAATGTCAAGTCACCCCAAATGAAATATTTTTATTTATTCATTCTAAAATAATAAATTCAGAACTTATGAAGATACAATTATTTATTTTTTGGAGAAATTACTTTGAATAAAAGCGTTGCAAAATCAAACCATGATAGATAAAGACAAGAAAGGATTTTGCCTCAACTTGAGATGCTTTGCCACTGGGAAATGTGCAAAAATTGTTTTTTATTTGAGATTTGTGACTATGCTTATAACTGGAATGCCAATCAGTCTGTACATTTTTGTTTGATCATGCCAAGCATGTATCTGTTTCAATCTGCACAGTTTTCATTCATAATGATAATTTGCAAGCATGTGTCTGTTTCAATCTGCACAGTTTTCATTCATAATGATAATTTGCTTGCTTGGTTGAAATCTGCGGGTTGAAATCTACGCCTTTATAAATTTTGGAAATAGAAACAACTTTACTCATTTGAATGCCGACAAAAAAAATAGAAGTGGAAATACAACCATATTCAATTTCAATAGGTAACACAATGATTCAAAACTTAATGTTTCTTGTCACTAGTTTTCTATTTACAAATAAGGTATATTTAAATTCTAAATTTAGTAGGGTTACTTTTGGGTGTGAATTCTTTTTTCCAGATGCATCCTTTTTGTCTACTAAACGTAATGCAGATTATGGTTTATTCATGCTCTTTGTGGATCGTTAAAGGCTGTTCAAGGGTATGGTTCTATGCTTCAACATGTCTTAGCCCTGGAGATCCTCTCCCTCCCTCCAAAATTTTTTATTTTTTTATTTTCATTTTACTGGTTGATATTTTGAGTTGAATGGTGGAAAACGCTAAGTAGGCTAAATATAGTGGAAGATCTTTGTATGAGAAGGTGCAACATTATGGTTTCTCAGTTATAGATTGTAAAAGTTATCATTTTCTTTTCAAATGGGGAGGATGAAAGTACAACAAATCTGGTTTTAATGGTTGAAAGCTTTTGAAAAATCTTTGCTTGTAAAGTGAATGTGTGAAAGAGTGTGATAAGAAGTTTTGACAATTTAGTAAGATTGCATCTTTGGCTTATAGCATTGGATGTGTTATAAGAAATTGGCCCATCAAAGTGTTTTTGTTGCCCTTTGGAAGGCAATCCGAGGACTTTGGACTATTGGATTGTGGGAAGAGAGTTCAAAAAAGATCGGAAAGGTGGAAGAAACTTTTTCGAGAGGAGAGGGCTTTGGTGCAATTTCTATTATCTAGTCTACTATATATTTTTTCATCACTTACTAGAATTTCAGAAAGGTGGATAAAAGGACTGACAGCTTACAATGCTGAAATCAGTGTTATCTAATCTGTCTATTTATTCATACTCATTTCTTAGAATCTTATTGAAGTTGGCTAGAAGGATTGAGAAGAGGATGAAAGACTTTCTTGAGCAAATTATGAATATGGAAAGAAGGATTTTTCTTTTCTTAGCTCGGAGATTGTGTCTAGACCTAGGGAATATGGTATTTTGGGGTTTTGTTAAATTGAAAAGGGAATTTGGCGCTTTTCATGGAGATTAACTCTCTTTAGTATGTGTAATCAAAGAAAATATGGTCTTTTAGATAATGAGTGGGATACTGAAGTCGAGACTGACAACTGATGTTGTGGAAGGATTTACAGTATTAATCAAATCAATTATAAACAATCTTTGTCACAAATGTGTACATGTCATATACTTATGATAACCAAATGAAAATAATCAAAATAGGTTAAGAACCTGTAAGAGATAGTGTTTAACAACTTAAAAACTTAAAACTAATCCTAGGATAAATATAAAGTAAACAAAACAATCTTATGATATATTATTTCTATCCACTAGTTGGTGCCACTTGGCTGGAGCTCCTCCATCAGACTGTAGCAGTATCATGACTTTTTTTTTTAAATTTAACATTGGTGGTTGGCAATGGTGGAAAGACGTGTTTTTAGAAGGACATTTGTGTTGGTTTGCATTCTTTACTGTTGGTTATGTACAATTTATCTCTTTATAATGCAAATTATCAAAGATATGTTGACTGGTATAGGCTTATGAACGGGCTGTATAAGTTGAATGATAGAGAAATTGAAGACTTACCTTCTCTTTTGCTGATCACTGATGATTACTTTTGGATTCTTAAAAGGAGGATAAAGAGCATATATTAGAGATCATTTTTGTCTTTTCATGTTCAACAATTTGCTGATGTTCAATTCATCATTTTAGCACTTTGCAATAGCGAGCATGATTTTGAAGACAGGTGCCAAGCAAAATTCAAAATTTGGTCTGGATGTTGCATATGGCAACCTGAATACATAATGTTTTTATTCAGGGTAGAGGATCAACAATTTATCTATTCCTCATAAGTGTATCACGTGTACTTTCTGTGGAGAATGTTAGTCATTTATTTTGTCATTGTCCTAGTGCTTTATATTTGGGAAAAAAATTATATGAGTTGCGAATTTGGCTAGGGTGATTTGAGAGTCTGGCGTTTCGTTGCCTATACAGGTGATTTGTGTTCGAGGGAGGAAAGGTGGTGAAGTTCTCCTGGAATAGTTATGTGGTGGCAAATGTTTAGGTTATTTAAATGCTGATATTTAAAGGGATAGGCTTCATTTCCTTGCTTCTTTTCATATGTTGCCTTCTAACGAGTTTAAGGTACTCCACTTTCTCTTATTCAGGAAAAAAGGGAAGTTTAGTTAGATAACTTGGGTTTAGGTTTTCTTTTGTATCTTTAATGCACTTCTCTTGTGGATAGTGGTACTCCTTTTTATCTTTGTTTATTTATTATTATTATTATTTTTTTATGTTAATAGAATTTCTGTTTGTGATAAGAAATAAAAATCAAAATAAAATAGCTCATCTATGGCATAACTTCCATCCATTTTATGGCACCTAAATTCAGTTCAAAACAGCCTCTAAATTTTCCAAAATTAAGAACATAGAAGAGCCTTGGATTTGCTTGATAAAAGATGGCCATCAAATTGCCTATCACTTCTCAAACCTCTACCCGAAGGGTGTTGTAGCTATCTAGCACCTTCATCAATTTGTACTCGTGTATTTAAAGAGTACTCAAACCAACAGCCCCACCTTTCACTTTTTCCCTTTGCTATTTCTGGGCTCAAAATACAAAGATTATCTCATTGCAAGATTATGTTTTTGGAAGCACAAACTTGAACTTCTCTTATGTTTGAAAATAAAAAGAAAACAAACATTTTTTTTTTTTAAATCCTCAAGAGTGTTTTCTGAAATATGAAAATTATTGAAAGAACTACAATTGGGAGCCACAGCATATGCCCCTACAGTATTTTCCTTTTATATTAAATATTGTATCCCATGTCATTATGTGATGAATTTGATGCTTTTTGGTGTAGGTTGTTTTGCATTCAGGACAGTTTAAAGGAGAAGTTAGATTCAGGTATGGCAGTTTGCCTGTCATCTCTCTCTCTCTCCCCCCCCCTCATTTTATTGCTTTATTACTATGTCATGTTTTATTGCCTGCGGCATGTCTCTCTCACTATTACTTTTATAGGAAACTAAAAAAGATATAGATTAATTAGGATGGAAATTTTAGAAGTGGACTCAATGTCTATAAAAGAAGCCAACCCTGCACAGGGATATCTAAAGCTATAGAAAAGCTTTACTTTTTAAATTATCTTTGAATTGTAAACAAACCAATGCTTCAAAACAGTCCCCAAATTTACAAGCTATCTGAAAAATCCTTGCCAGTTAAGGTGAATAAAGAACAAAGAAATGATTTCAAAATTATTTGTAATTGAAGCTAAAATGGAAGCAACCAGATTGTTCTCAATCGTAAATTTATCTAACTAGCTCTGCTCTTTGTTCTTAAAATATCAGTTGTTTCTTTCTTCCTGAATCCCTCAAAACATAGTTAGCAATACATTGCCAAAGGATCTCAGCGGCTTTTTGCTTTTCCAAAAGCAAAGACGTTCATTGTGAGTAGAGATCCACATGATTCGGTACATCTCAAGAAAATGGATTGTTACACATTTTAGATCATGAAACAGATGATATTGAGTTGGGGGGTATGTGATCTGTTGTCTGTTTCACTTTTTCTACTCATAACAACTTAACAATATGACAAAGATACATACTTGAGTGTTTCCTTTGAATAATATCTGACATATTTATTGTCAATGCTCAGGGAAAATGTTGAAGTTTAGGGGGAACTTTGGCCTTCCATAGCATCCTATACTGCCAGAATTTCAGATTGTTTCTAGTCTCAATTTGTACAAAAATAAATATATAAATAAATAAAAAGATTATCCAAGAGAATTGAACTTCCCATTTCATTTAAAATTTTCCCTTTAAATTGAAGTTCCAAATTTTGATGCATTAAGGGTATATCAAACTATCATGTATTTTAACATTTCAAGATGTGCTTTAATGTATAAACATGGTGGAAACATCCTAGAGAAAAACATCGTCAATCCACTTGTCCTCCAAAAAACTTACCCGTTACTCAAAAAGTATTTAGGAAAGAAGGATATGAATGACTTTCTTTGGCAAGGATTTGGATAAGTAAAAAAAATTCATCCCGCGAAATTGAGTATGGTGTCTAAACCTTGCCATACAGCATAAGTGGCAGCACTTCATGTTAAAAGGAAACCGGGCTTTGCTTGGCAAATGACTTTGGAGGTTCCCTTTAGAACCAGTTCTCTAAGGCACTCAGTTGTCAAAAGCAGTTATGGTTTAAATGTGAGTAGTTGATTGGTTGGACGCTAAGTAGTTAGAGGTGCTGGTAGAATTCCATGGGCATTATATTTCCCAAGACAGTAGCCTGTTTTTGCCTATTGTGAAATTAGCTGTTGAGAATGGAACAAAAATCAGATTCTGAGAAAACAAATGGACGGGTGAGGCAGCCTCTTTTGGACCTAGTCCCTCAGCTTTATAGGGTATCTACTGAGCATGATCTGTCTATCGATAAAATTTTGGACACCTCTTATCCTCGAAGGGGCTGGAACCTGAAAATGTTAGTAATCTGACTGATGGGACTATTAAACATGTTGACCTCAGCTTTTAGAGAGATCATATACTTGAGAGAAGGATGATAGTATAATTTGAATTCTTGACAGGTCTGGTAAATTTCTTGCAATCTTTTTTCAACTGTTTTGGTGATACTCCTAGTATAGCATTCTTTTAGCTCTTCAAATTTTTTTGGAAAGCCAATGCCTAGCAAAGATTAAGGTTTTATTGTGCACTTCATTTGATAGGCGCTTTTGTTTGCCTGCTTCTGAATTTTTAAAATATGAAGTTGCCAAGGACGACAAATAATGTAGGATCTGGTTATTTTAGGAAGCAATCTAATTTAAGAATTTAAATTTTTATTCATTGTTTTAGATAGAATTTATTTTCGCAAAGTTTAATTTCTTATTTAGGTAGGGTTTAATGACTTAAAAGTTTATTTCTTATTTAATGTTTGGTTTGAGGCAAGTCATCATATAGGCAGGAGATTAGTCTCTAGGTTTATGTAAGGATGATATTGAATATTGATAACGAAAGTCGGTTCTGTCCTTTTCTGATCATTCTAGCTCTTCTTCCTTCCTATTCTTCCTCTCTTATTTTCTGTTCTACTAGTCCCGCACGCAAATTGGTAAAATTGACCAGTCTCTTCCCCCTTGCTCTTGCGCGAAAACTCTCTGTTCACTTCTATATGAAAAGAAAAAACAAACTTTATAGCTTCCCAAACACTCAAACCACATTTCTTGCCTTAAAAGTCTGCAGTACAATTTACCCAACCTGGAGTCTGTCACAGATCATCGACCGATTTCTTCATACTGTGTCCTCAGAACACCCAGAGAACAAAATGTTTTCTCATGTCTTCATCAAAACTTAATTCACCACCCAGATTGCAGAATGCTTGAACAGTCACCATCCACCCTAATCCCTAATCCTTTAGAACCTCTCGATCTGTTAGTTTACCTAAAGTGTTCGTCTAAAAAGATAACTAAGCATGACCTGAAACCATAGACCGTCACTGCCCTTGACCAACTGGCACATGATTCAAATTGCTGTCACCATGACCCTTTCCCTTTATTAATCTACCTAACCAGACATCTTTCTCCGCTGCAAATGTTGCTACCTTGATGCAGTCACTACTTGAAGTTTAAGTTTAACCATATTGCACCACTAGCTAATCACCTACTGTCAGCTATTTCCACCAATCAAGAAGATTTTCCCCCTTCTAGATTCACCTAATTCGATCATCAACAGACAGTTATCAGGTTTGTGTGTTGCGTATTCTCTATTTGCACACGGTCCTCTGCTTAGCCAGTGCTGAAAAATTCTCCATCAATTTCAATCTTCTAAGATTGTGCTGGGCACTTTTACTCAACATAAAGGCAGTTTCAATGCAATTGAGGATATTCTTTGAGCTTGAATCCAATAATTTTCTTCAGGTTGGTATCACTGCTCATTAATTAATTGTCCTATAGTCTATTTCTTGGCCTTTGAAGTGATTGTGTTGTACTATTTCTCAGATTTACTGTGGAGGCCTCATGAATATGAAGCATATAATAATTCAATTATGCATTATGATCCTCTCAATATTAAATTGAGAAAACTTCAAGCCAAAATTGGCACTTTTTGCTATGTCTTGCTATGGGCTTTCCCCATTCCTCAAACATCTTCTTCTACCACATATCCACATTGCAAGACTAATCAGATAGCCATTTTACTACAACTTGACATATCTTCTAGCCACTAAGAATACCTTGAACTCTGTCTTGAAGAGACCTTTGCAAATCATTGACTCATCAATGTGAACCAAACTCTATTGTGGATAATAATCTTAAGGGTAAGGACCTATGTTTGAACTTGATGCCAAAGGTGAGGACCATATTTAGAACTGTAAACCTTTTTACATTGATGACAATGTCCCTAAATGAGATTTTTTATACTCATGCAATAAGTTGTGATTCCCTTCTATTATTGTCTACCTTGTTATTAGATCATTGCACATTCACGTATTATGCCTTGTATTAAATTACAGGCTAGTAATTAAAGTGACAAACATGCCTTCCAATGGAGGCATTTTTAAGTCTGCCACAAATCCCTTTTTGGAGTTTGCTGATTCTTAACCACAACCTGAACCAATTGATGCACATCAAAAGTTCATTCATCTCTACTTAAGCTAGTAAATTACCTTGTAGATATTTGCGTTGATCTCCTTCATTTGCACAAAATCAAATATGCTATTTCAGTCTTTATGGGCGGCATTTGACTGATGTGGTGCATCTTTCTGAGCCAACTAGCCATGAGTTTTTCTTAGTAGAGAGAATGGTGGAGAATCTAAAACAAACTATTTTATGAAGTAGTTTATTTTGGAACTTAACTATTTTATCACTTTTGTTTATTGTTGTTGAAAGAGAGAGAAAAAGTGAAATCCAGATAGTGAAGAGATGGTGGAGGTTTTATTATTGATATGTGAAGACCTTACATATATATAGTAGAAGAATCAAAGCAGAAAAGGAAATAAAAATCACAAACCACAAATACATACATTCACCACCTAGAATATAATTTAATATGATCTCGAACTTCCATATAAAGTTTTAACAATTATATTTCTTTTCCTAAAGTTAGTTTCTTAGTAAGGTAGTATTTGATCAAGATTTCTTATTTTTTATTTTGCTTAAGCTGGCCTTTATATTAAATGGGCCTCAGTTTTCAGTTGTATTTAAGATTTTAAATTTGAATATTGATAATGGATGGTATTCTCCCCTTTCTTATACTTCTAGTTTATGTTTCTTTCCTTTTTTACTGGCCTTCTTTTATATATCTTCCTGGATATTATGCCCAGTGTATAACCTGCCTTGTGCTATAGCCCTCCTCATTATGCTTGTAGACTTTGTGTCTACTGTGAATATGACTTCTTAGGCACTAGATGTTTATTGTTGTGTATTAATTTGCTTGCATTGTATTAGACCATTTGGCAAGTTCAATATTAGATTGATATGTTTTATATTGTGGATTTTTATAGAGTTGACGAAATTCAACAACCAACACACGCTGCAAAGAAAAATAATTCAATCCATTCAGGTGATTCTGCTAAACTACTGGAAGAAAGTAGCTGGGGAAATTATGCCAGAGGTGCCCTTTACGCACTACAAAGTAGGGGCAACCATCTTTCTCAGGTTAAAAATTATTTTTTGTTATTGTTCTATGAGTTTTGGTATTGTCCTATTATAGTTTGCATAAAGGGAAAAATTATATCTTGGTCTAACATAAGCCTGTCTTTCCCTTTGAAACTGCAACAATGAGAAGTTATAAAGTATTAGTGCAGACATTTAGGGTACTGAGCAGTAAGGCTTTACTGGCTCATATTAAAAATTACTATCATTAATTTTAGCTATGCTTAAACTCTTACCTTTTCTATTTCTTTTTATTTTTTTTTATTTTTTTGTCTGTTTGAGAATTGAGTCTTCTGTTTTGGGTCGGGCATTTAAGTGGATCTTAATTGATAGATTTTGTCTCATCTTTGCTTAGCATTTGGTTACTAAATGACCTCCAAATTTCCAGTAGTTAACATGTCTAATTAAATTGTTTGCGTCCTTCTACATAAACCAGAGATCACAGGACAGATGTTCAACTGAAGTTTGACTTTCGAAGGCCAAATTAGCTGACTAGTGACAGACAATTCGAGCAGATATATGCTTGATGCCAATTTCATCTGTGACCTCCATGTGTGCATTTTACACATATAAAAGTTTCCAATGGTCTAGTGTCAGGAAAATAAGATCATGGGTCGTGCTAGTTGCACCCAAATAAATGCTCTGGACAACCGTTTTATTTTAAAACTTATTTTTGAAATTTAAATACTTTCATAATGAAAAAACAACCCTTTCGTAAATATTTCAAGTCTGTTTTTCTTTTTTCACTCTACAACTAATCACCATCAATAACCATCTGGTAATGGATTGGATTAAGTCAAATACCGTATAAATGCCAGTTGGTAAGCTTTTTAGATTTCTACGAAATCCCAGTAAACTCTTACTGAAGATAAAAGCTTTTGTGTGTCGCTTTATACGGTTGAAATTGTTTGTTTAGCAGAAATCTTCTAAGATTAGTGCAACCTGCTAATAGCCTGAGTTTTGACCCAAGTTTGTGTTCTCTATCGATGGACTGCAAAAACTATCATCCCCTTACCAAATTGGACATACAAATAAGAAAGCAAAACAGTGATATGGACGACAAAGGCATGCATAGACAGACTTTCTATGAGTATCTATGGTTCAAGACTAAAAACTTATAATCTATTTGCTAGACTTGCTAAATAGTGCAAAAAATATTGATGACAATTGTTTTTTTCTTCATCGTGTTTTCGTTTAGAAAAAAGACTTTGATCTGGCCATGGATTCATTTTAGAAGGAGGAAAATAATAGTGGGCAATTTATTAATTTCTCTAATGGTTATAATATTAAAATTTTGGGTGTTCAGTGTAAATCTATGGGTGACATTAGCTTCACTCTAAGATTATTGATTATATTGTCTAGAATTTAGCCAGTGTGCCAATTGTAGATAGGCTAGAGGGTTGCATATTATTACTGCCCATAAGTGACCTCATGAAATGAATTTGATTGTTATTTCTCAAGAATTCCCATGGCCATTCCTCTGATCCCAATTGTAGGTCCTAACTGCAATAGGTCAGAAACTGCAAACAGAATGTAGGAAAATAAAAAAGAATTCCACAAAAACAGACACTTTGAATCATTAAAGGGTCCAGAGAATTTAGGCACTACTTATTGCGCATGCATCCTGCATAAGGTATAGGTGGCATAATGAGCAAAGGTGGCATAATCACAGAATCAGACAATTGTTAAGGAGAATTTTGTTATGAATTGAGGTTGGAGGATTTCAAATTCAGTCAATGCTTTGGGGCCAAGATTTCAGATACTTCGGGCCTGCATTGCCTGTTGATCAATCAAATGACTGGCTGCCAGGCGGGTTTTTGCTGTTGCATAGTGAGTAGTATCATGTACTACCATGATGGATGCTTTGTCGGCAAGGTAGTTGATCTCAATATCAGGGCTATTGTGATTGATACTCTCCAAGTTGTTGATGGTTTAGAGTAAATCTCTTGACTTAATGGTTGTGGGCAAGGATGGTTTGTGGCGGCAAGTTCTAATCAAGAGGAGGCCTTGAAATGTATCATCTTAAAAGTTCTTATGGTGCCCTAACTAATGCGTGAATTATTTTTTTAAGGAACTCCTTAGGTTAGCATTGTCATAAGAAGCTGAATTTGTCATGAAAAGCGTGCCTATTATGCAAAATAAAGATTGAGAAAGGCTTCATAATTGAGAAAAACAGCATTAAGTTTTCTCTTATACTTG
>SNVD02004988.1:0-20848 GCA_013180625.2 Boswellia sacra
TTGTAACTCGCAAAGTATCATTCTCACCCAAGAATCCATGATTCAAATGATCTGGAAGTGACTTAAGCTCCAAGGTATTGGCTTTCATCACAAAAGGAAGAAGTGTCTCATTAGATAAAGGCAATTCAATGTACGAAACATCATACCTATTTGTGGTGATAGCTATAGTCTCATCCAAGCTTGTCACAGCTTCCTCCACTTCTTTAGACACTTGTATCAGCTTTCTTGGTTCTTTGAAACTTTCTAACCTTATGTGTTCACTAATAGCAACATCCACTCCATTCTTGCGAGTTAACTCAAAACATTGTTGTGGCAAAAAATCAATAACGTCAACTGCAAAAACAGAATGTAAGTCATTAGAGTACCTCATTTCCTCAAAAATATTAAAACACATCACCTTGCCATCAAACTCTATGGTCAGAGTGCCATCATGAACATCAATCTTGGTTCTAACAGTTTTCAAGAATGGTCTTCCTAAAAGAATCGGTGTTGGATTAGGGGATGTCTCATCCTCTATTTCAAGGACATAGAAGTTTGCTGGGAAAACCAATTGATTCACCTGCACAAGCTCATCTTCCACAACACTTTTGGTAAGTTGAATGGTAATATCAGTTTCCGCAAAAGGTCCAAGATTTAAAGAAGCATAAATAGAATATGGCATGATGTTAATAAATGCTTCTAAATATAACGTAGCTCTTTCAAACTTGGTATTATCAATGGTGCATAGAATGGTGAACGTACCTGGATCTTTGCATTTCGGAGGAATTTTTCTTTGCAATACAGCTGAAACATTTTCCCCACACTTACTTTCTCATTCCCTTCTAAATTTCTCTTGTTGGTGCATAACTCTTGAGACATTTTGTATAATGAGGTACTTGCTCAATATGCATCAAGAAAAGTTGTGGTATATTTACCTCGATTTTGTGAGAAGTTTCCAGGATTTCTTGTTCTTGTTCCTCATTCTTCGATTTTGCAAATCTACTAGGAAAAAGTGGAGGAGAAACATATGAAGGAATGGGAGTTATAGGATTTACCTGAGAAGTCAAGTGTTTGTTCATGATGGAAGTGGTGTCATCGCCTTATCAGTTTGTGATTTCTTTGGTAGGACATTGATCACCATTTGAGAAGATAATTTTTCTGAGCATTGGCCCTCGAATTTGCTCATGCTAGTAGCCAATTGTCCCATTTGATTTGCGAGATTTTGGATACTTGCCCCAGTTTCTTGCTGGAATTGCATTGTGTTAGTGGCAAGTGCATTAACAATATCTTCGAGAGACATACCTGAGTTTTGCGAAGCTGGTTGCGGTGCTGGATGTGGCATTGGTGGTGGTTGCATTTGAAATGGTTGCTGCACTCTAGGTTGATTGAAACCTTGTGGCCGATTTGGTATCACATTTGGAGTGATTGGTTGATGATTCCAGTAACTGAAATTATGTTGATCTTCCCATCCAGCATTGTAAGTGCTAGAGAAAGGATCATACCATTGCCTCGTTTGTCCTGGAAATCCACCCATGGCATTGGCTTGTTTCATATATTCTTCTTGTAAAGTTGGATACATGTCGATTGGATGCTCCATCGTAGAATATATCCCACATTCATAAGATTTTTGCATATCTCCTACAGCCATGTTTTCCACAAGAGAGGTTAGCTCAGAAAGTTGTTGTTCAATGTTCGGAGTGCTTACCTCATTTACTCTCCATGGTACTTGTGGCTCAAATCCGCTACTGAATTGATAGAAGTTTACTGCCATGTTGTCTAAACACAAACAATCAGAAAAGAAAAACAAAGAAAATACGAATCAACAATGAAAACAAAATAACAAATCGATTAGAAAATCAATCCCCGGCAACGGCGCCAAAAACTTGATGCGTTCGAAACTAGCAAGTATACTAGTCGCACAAGTAATAAAGTGATAAGTAAGATATCGTTCCCACGAGGATTGATTCTAATTGAATTTGTTATTTCCAGCAACAATAAACTAAACAGGGGGGGGATTTTTGTTGAATGCTTTACTAAATGAAATAAGAATGCAAGTAAAGAATAACAAAACAGAAAGTAAATTTGAATGAAAAATCAATGGGAGAAAGCTGGTTAAGGGATCCTTCTCTACCACAAGATATGGATTTGCGAATTAATTGTAGAATTGTCACCTAATTACAGCATTGAAGTTATCAACCGTAGATAATAACAAGCTCTATTACCCAAATCTTCCTTACTTTGTTGTTAAATAAAACAAGCTCTTTATTTAATCTCTATCCATTAAACAACCTAGAACAAGCTCTCTGAGTTTAATTCAATGGATGCATTATGATAAGAAAGATAGGTTGATCTAAGCAATAAACACACAAGCTCGGATTATTTAACTTAGGTTATATTCTCCAATTGCAATCTCTGATCACAATTTTGCTACTAATGATTAGAAATTCAAGACAATTACGGATCAAGATTTCTAGTCTAGCAATAAATCACAACCAGATTATATTCAGTTGGCCACTCAAATACAATCAGCAAGCAATTATAAGCATTAAACATGGGAAAATACAAGCAACTTCAATTAGAGAATTGGATAACAATTCTTGCACAATCAACTTACAAAAACCATATCAAGGGCTTTGAAATCACCCTCAACCAATTCAGATTCAGTTACACATATTCAGACAGAATAAATACAATACAATATGGAGACATTCCAGAAAATGAAAGGGAAAGGGAAACTTAGCAAATTGATGAAATCTCTTAGGATTTGTAGTTCTTCCTCTTTCCAAGCCTTCAATCTCCTTCAAGAACTCCAAGAGATGAGAGAAATCCAAAGATGCAGCCTCCTCCACGTTCTCCCCTCTTCAAGTTATCCAAATAAAACCCTAAAATGTGTTTAAATACTCTGCTACAGTGACTTGCTACAGTGCCCCGTATTATACATGCTACAGTGACTTATGGAATTATATTTCTATACATCTCACACTGTTTTGATTACAACTTTTGGTACACTGAATGGATTTATAAACCGTAAATTTCTCCAGAAAATAGACTTCGAGAGCTTTCCAACGGTATATAATATGTCATCGGGTTCATTGTATATCAATACAATTAAATCCGAGAAGATCACTGACTAGCAGAGGTGAAAATGAAGGGTTTTACTCCATTTTTGTGCAAGTTGCTCCAAAACTCCTACAAACATCAAAACCACACAAAAACATAAAAATACCACGGAATATAGCAAAGAAACATGGACGAATTGATATAAAAGTAATACATAAATAGACACCTATCAGTGGGTGGTTTATCTTGTATAGATTTTAGCATGATTATTTGATTTCGTTTATGGTCATTAATGGGTGTGCCTTATTACAACAACAGTTATAAATTTTTATGTATTATTAGTGAGAAGTTGAATTATTATTGTTGGATTTGTGATGAACTAAGCATTTAAAGAGATTGAGAGTAATGATATTGTGCTAGAAGATTGTCATGATTGGGTTAAGATGAGGACAAGGGTCCTTGAAGAAGTTGAGTTGATGGAAGTGATTTATTTTCTTTCAGGGCTCTATCATCTACAGGTCTTCCCTCAGATGCAAAGGTCTTAGCTGTTATTTGAGATGGGGATTGGGCTTTTCCTGATAGTCGGCCGGTTCTTGGACGGGTTTGGGACTCTGTCAACATCCGACCTATGATAGGGACTCCTGACCATATTGTTTGGAAGGGCCACACCTCTGGTATTTTCTCCATTGACTCAGCATGGGAATTATTACGGAGTAGATGATCAGTGAACTCCTTTCATCATCTTCTCTGGTTCCTTAGCCACGTTCCAAGACACTTCTTTATTCTTTAGCTCGCCTCATTGGCTCGTCTTCATACTATGGATGGGCTACGACGTCATGGCATGTTATCTTCTTCGGGCTGTGTTCTCTATGCTTCATCAAATGAGACTCACGATTATCTTTTCTTTAGCTGTCCTTTCTTATCTTCTGTATGGGGGAGATTTCAGCTAAGACCATCATTGTTTGGCCATCTTTTGGTTGGCTCTCTCTACTTCATTGGGCTTCTTTTCATCTTCAGGGCAGGAAGAATTTTGGGCATATCCTTGCATATTTGGTCTTTTCTGCTACAGTTTATTTTCTATGGTACGAGAGGAATGATCGTGTGTATCAACAACGTCATCGGACTTGTCGTCAGGTGATTGACGAGATTTTTGCTTTGGTTCGCTCTCGGCTTCTAACCATTGAGGCCAAGCATGTGATCACTCCTCAGCTTCGTGCCATATGGGGACTTCATCGTTAGTTTGTTTTTTGATTTTTATTTTGTTTAATTGGGCAAATGCGCTCTTTTGTTTTGTTGTTTATGGTGATGATAGCTTCATTCTGATTGGTTTTGGACCTATGTGCCATCTTTTGTTTTGTTTGGGGCCTTCGGCTTTATGTTCCGTTTGTTTGTTTGAGGCCTTTGAGCTTTGTTATTTCTTTTTGGACTTGTGAGTACTAGGTACTCTTCTTGGAGTATGCCCCTCGTATTTTGTACTTTCCTTTTTCTTTTTATGTGAATAATAATTTTTTCAAAAAATGATTTGCAAGTTGGTTAAGTTTGAAAAGCAAAAGAAATTATGTCATATGTTTCATCAATATTTTTCATAGATGTATCCACAATATTTTAAATAAGAGTTTTCAAATCAAGTATAGTTACAATTATCTTATCAAGTTTATGCAGTTGAAGCATAAAGAGTTTGCCTTTAGTAATGACCTATCATAGTAATTACTTTCCTTTGGAGCATTGGGATCCTAAGGATAGTGGTAGTTGGGATGTGTCATGCCAATTTGCAAGAAGTGAATATATGAATGAGTGAATATATGAATGAGAGTGAATATATGAATGAGAGAAGTCAAGAAAGACGTTGTTGCTATAGTAAATCAAAAGGATTGGAATTGGGTCTTCAAAAAGTAGAGGCAAAAGTTGATTCACATAGAAGGTGAAGTATTTTTGTACCAATCAAAGCCTGACTATTCTTTTGTGAGACACTAAGGTTTTCGTTTGTTGAAATGATTCTTGATAGTGAATAAAAAAAAAAAGTCAGGTTACATGATTCTCAAGGAGCTTAGTTATATAGTTTGTGTCATGTAGTACCATATGAGTATGGTTTACAGGTTAGCACTTTGGACCTCTGCAATTTCGAGGACGAAAATTTTTTAAGAGGTAGTATTGTGATGCCCATGGGCTAACAATTAAAGGAAGCCCAAGCCATTTGGAAATGATAACAAGCCCAATCTATTTGAATTTTACAACCAACCCAACCTATTTCTCCTTTATTTTATTATTATAAGACACAAAAAAAGAAAGAAAAATCTAGAGAGAAAAGAGAGAAGAGGACTGCAAATTGAGAGTGGGGAAGGAAGAATAGTGGAAGGCTCATAAGGGGCTACTTAAAGAGGTTAAATCACGTGAGTTTTATAGTTTCTAAGCTACACATAGAGTAGTTATTGCTTGTTTGATTAAAGATAATCTAAGAGAAAGAATGTTGGCAAGTGTAGGAAGCTTTAGAGAGAGTAGGAAGATCAAAGATGGAATTGGAAGTCCCATCCAAGTTATGCTTCTCATGATGTGTGTTGAGTTTATTTGTAGAAATGTTAGTGTCGATGATGGTGATGAAAATCTAGGATTGCTGAACATTAAATATTTCCAAAATTTCTATAATTTATTGGCTTTGATTTTGATTCTCAAGTTTATATGTTTAAAATAGATATCTCAAGCGTTTATTTAAAATTAGTCTTACTAAAAAAAGTTGAGAATGCAATTTTATATGAATTTTCAAATTTTATTGTTTAATGCTAAAATTTTCAACTTTCTATAGAAGGTCGGTTATGGATAAATTAATTGAGGCATCTACAAATTATAAATTTTTTAGATTTGTTTTTACATATGTCTACTTTAAATCTGGAGAGTTTTGTGATTTTAGGAATTAACCTTGAATTATTATGTATTTTGAAATACTGAGAGGTCAATTCTAGAAATAGCTTTCCAGGATTGTTGTGTCTGTGAACTTAAATTTATTGAGGTACTTAATGAGTTTAGAATGCTACTAAATTTTATATGGTGTTAGATATGTATGTGAAGAAGGGCTGTGTAAAATATTAAACCATTTAGAGGAGTAGATTATTTATTAAAAGTTAGAGAACCGGCATTGCTCTGTTCAAGAAGTTTGAAAATGAAGTTAATTGGCATTGACTAGCTAAGATATGACGTTGGTTAAGGGAAATATAATTATTCAAGTTGATTATGAATGGAATGTATGACATGATGAGCTATTTTCTAATTTTAGGACAAAGAAGATTTTAGCTTATATGTTGAAGGAGACCGCAAGCTTGATGGATCATTGATCTTGGATCTACTTCAAGCCAATCAAGTTGTGCCACCAAATTTGTGAGTAGGAAAAATATGTTTTCTTTCATAAATTACAAATGAGTTTTAAATACTTATATATATATATAGACACACACATACACACACACAGACACATTTTAGAAAGCTTTTAAAGTGACTAGCTAATTTATTTCCTATATGAATTGAGAAGCATACTTAGTTGTTTATTTAATAATATTTATTTCTTGAAAACAATAACTATGATTAGCAAATTTAGAAGTTCTAAACTGATTAGCAAATTAATTTCTAGTTGAAACAAAGCAAGCATGTTTGCTAGTTTATTTAGTATTTCTTATATTCTCTTATGTTTTAGTAAACCTAGAAGTATTGAAGCTAGTTTCTTATAATACTTTTTTAAAGATAAATATAGCACTATTTATTATAGTTGCTTTGAGTCATTAGAATATTCAAAAATTAGTTTCTAAAACAGTTTCAAACAAGATATAGCATTTAAAATTAAAAATTTAGGTTTTTATATTCAAAGTGCTTTTTCATTTATAAAAAATGTATATGTTACTCTTTTAGAGAAATAGAGTTAAAGCATGATATTGACAATAATCATAGCAAATTTTATTTCAAGGATTTCTTAAAGTATTAGGAAATTTCTCTTTTAGAGGTTCATCATGGATTTTAAATGATTTAAATATTTTCAATTTTAGCTTGCATAAATGATGGGGAACCCGTAAAATGAACAATCAAAATTCAAACACCAATAAACACACACTCAACAATCACTCATTCAAACAATTAAACGACTAATCTACACTCTTCTCTGAATAATACCTTAATTTTATCAAAATAATTAATGTTGAATAATGTCTAACAACATAATAATGAAAACCTATATTTATACTAACCAAGACATATTGGAAATTTGAGTCAAATTAGGATTAGTCAAAATCCCTCTTTGAGTCAAAATCTATAAACTAATAATTTCTCCAATTAAATGAAACCCTAATTAAATCAAGACTAAAAGATTATAATAACCCTGACAATAAAATAAGCCATGCTACATGAATTCCTCTTGACTTGGAAAGATTCGTCTCTGGACGAGTTTGACTGCTAGTAAAAATCCAAAGTATGGGGATTGATACGACAGAGCTCATCCTCAGGAAGCCAAGTATCATCATCTGCTGGTCCACCCTTCCAACGAACAAGGAAACGACAAAAATCACCAGTAGTAAAAGCAACATAGTGGTCATCCAAAATGCAATCAACCTCATCAGTCAATGGAGGATCAAACAGAAGACAACGAGGTACAACAACAGTATGAAAACCTGTAGAAACATCAAACATAGCTAGAGCCTCGAGATGTCTTCGGTAAGGAAACAAGTCTACCACATTAAAAATTGGATTGATACTCCAATCAGAAGGCAAATCAAGTAAATAAACATTAGAACCAGGTCTCCAATTAACTTTAAATGGGCCATAGGAATGGGGATGCAATTTTTTTTTAGCTTGATTAGAGAAGCAAGAAGGATTAAGATGAACCATGACATAATCACCTTCCTTAAAAACCTTTCTTTTACGATGCAGATTAGTAGCAAACCTATATTGATCATGACTCAAGAAAATCATTTGTCTAACCTCAGCAAGCAAATTACGCATATGAGTGGCAAAATCAGTTGCAAAGTCTAATGAAGGGTAGTAAGAAGGTAAACAAACAAGGTCAATGGGTTGGCGGGGTGCAATACTATAAACAATCATGAATGGACTCTTGCCAGTGGACCTATGAACAATATTATTATAAGAAAACTCTACCATAGGCAACACTAAATCCCAATTACCTAACTTTTCTCCCACCACACAACGAAGCAAGTTTCCTAAGCTACGATTAACCACTTTAGTTTGACCGTCGGTTTGAGGATGATAAGCTGAAAAGAACTTAATAGATATACCAAATAGTTTTCGAAGTGTCTTCCAAAAGTAAGTACTAAACTTAACATCTCTATCAGACACGATTGACATAGGCAATCCATGGAAACGGATAATCTCGCTAAAGAATAGTTTAGCTATATGTGAAGCATCACTAGTCTTAGAGCAAGGGATAAAATGAGCCATTTTAGAGAACCTATCAACCACAACAAAAATAGAATCATGTTTCCGATCGATTTTCGGTAATCCTAAAAGGAAGTCCATATTAATGTCTCTCCAAGGAAGGTAAGGAATAGGGAGGGGAGTGTCTAACCCTTGATTAAATTTTCTAGCCTTAGCTAGTTGATAAGGATGACACTGGGATACAATCCTAGCAACATCCCTCTTAAATGAAGGCCAATAAAACGTATCCTTAACTAAGGCAATGGTTTTATCTCTTCCTAAATGACCAGCTAATCCTCTAATATGCATTTCCCAAACTATAAAATCTCTCATAGAAGTACAAGGAATGCATAAATGAGAATCCTTAAAAAGATAACCATCACGAATGGTAACATCTACATGATCTCTGCGGTGATTATCTAAGAGTTCCTTATAATGAGAGGGATACTAAGATTTTATCCTATCAAAACCTATAATCTCAACTTGCATGGTCTGAAGTGTGGACATGATGCTACTAAGGGCATCAGCTACTTTATTATCCTATCCAGGCCTATGTCTAAGTACAAAGGTGAACATTTGAAGGAACTCAAACCACTTGGCATGTCTCTCATTCAATCACTTTTAGGATTAAAGATACTTTAATGCTTTATGGTCAAAGTAAAGGACAAATTCATTAGGCAAAAGATAATACTACCAATGTTATAGAGACCTAACAATAGCATAGAACTATTTATCATAGGTGGAATGTCTTTTTTTAGCCTTATTGAGTTTCTCACTAAAGAAAGCAATAGGGTGACCCTCTTGACTCAAGACTTCTCCTATATCTACTTCTAAAGCATCACAAGCTACTTCAAAGACTTTGAAAAAATCTGGGTGCTTAAGGACAGGAGCTTGACTCATTCGTTGCTTAATAAGCTCAAGTGCTTTAGTAGCTATAGGGGTCTATTGAAATTCACCCTTTCACATGTAATTAGTGATGGGTGCCATGAAGCTAATCCATGGAAACTACGAATTTTAGTCAAGGTCCTAGGTGTAGGCCAAGATGTAATAGCTTTTACCTTACTAGGATTAGCTTTAATACAAGCTATAAATCCTAAGAAAAGGAATTGAGACTGCATGAAAGAACATTTCTTAAGATTGATGTACATCTCCTCATTCCTAAAGGCACATAAAACTTTCTTAAAGTGGTCTAAATGTTCTTCCTCACTCTTACTATTTATGAGAATGTCATCAAAATAAACTACAAGGAACATCCCTATAAAGGGTCGTAACATATGGGTCATGACTCTCATAAAAGTACTAAGGACATTAGACAAACCAAACAGCATAACTAACCAGTCAAACAATCCATAAGGGGATTTAAAAGCAGTTTTCCACTCATCATCTATCTAATCCTAATTTGGTGATAACTGCTTCTTAAATCGATCTTGGAGAACCAACTAGAACAACTAGCTCATCTAACATGTTCTCAAGACTAGGTATGGGAAACCTATACTTAATAGTTATTTTGTTGATGGCTTTACTATCTACACACATTCTCTAAGATCCATCTTTCTTAGGGGTGAGTAACACCGGAACTGTACAAGGACTACGACTATGACGAATGAAACCTTTCTCTAACAAACCCTCTCTTTACCTATTCAACTTAGCTCTTTCAGCGGGGTTCATCCTATAACATGGAAGGTTAGGAAGTTGTAAACCTAAAACTAAGTCAATGGCATGTTGAATGTCTCTCATGGGTGGTAGCTCGTTTGCTAAGTTCTCAGGGGGCTACATGACTAAACTCTTCTAAAAGTTCACCTATCTTAGGGGAAAAGTCTAAACTAGCCTCTAATGTTTGCTCTTTTAGAACCAAAGTGTACAAAACACCAATCTCTTGGCTCTCTTTCATAAAATAAGTTGGGGCCAGAATATTCAAGTTGTGTTTCTTAGCTTCCAAAGTATTGGATCTAGGTTTTGGAGTTGGCTTACCTTTTTAAACCCTAGTTGAAACCTTACAATTATCAGTAGGTTTAGTTGGTTTCAAAGTAATAGGTTTACCACAATGATTAAACACATAAGTATTATTTTTCTCGTAATTTATATAATCATGGTCATAAAGTCAAGGTCTACCTAAGAGGATATGAGTTACATTCATGGGTAGCACATCACAATAGATGTTTTCATTGTAAGAACACAACTTAAAAGGAATAAGACATCTATAAGTGACAGGTTAACTGACAATTGTTCATCGAACTCCCTTTCATGAATGTCTCTTAATCCTAAATCTTCATTCTCCTCTAATGGTTCCAAGACCTCTCTTTCAGGATCCTAATGTGTTGGTTCACTAAGGTCAAACCCTATGGTCATGGTACAACTAGGACAGTACGCAGCAATATGACCTCTACCTTGACAATTGTGACACACAATTGGGGAGTTGTTGGAGTTATTTGAGGACTGGTTTGAAGCGCTCATTTATCTTTCCTTATTTGAGTTGAAACGGGAATTGACATTGGGATTTAAGGCACTAGATGTAGGGTAACTAGGAGTTGACGACTTAGAAGTTCTAGTAGTGGAGGACTGTTGATTAAAGTTGCTTCTATTGAAAGCCTTGATTTGAGGAGATGGGGTATGTAATGAAGAAGTTTGCCTCGTATTATAAGCTTTAGTATGGAGTTCAACATCCAAGGCTTTATTATAGGCATCTTCTAAAGTGTGAGGATTGCTCAACTCAACAATATGTTGAATGTCATACCTAAGTCTATTGATAAATTTGGATGTGGTGGCATCAATAGACTCTTCAATGTTACACCTAGTGTGAAGACTAGCAAACTTAGATTGATACTTAAAGACACTAGAAGAACCCTGCCTAAGGTTAAGCAATTGTTTGTAAAGTTGCTTTTTGTAAGACTAAGGGACATATTTTTGTGTATGGTTAATTTTCAGTTCTTCCCAAGTATGAGGACGATGATGTTGTTAGTAAAATCTACATTATATGGATTGATAATAGATCTTAGCAGTACCAACCAACTTGAGTCAAGCAAAACGAACACGATAGGTGTGTACCATGTCATGCCAAGCAAAGTGCTCCTTTATGGCATCTATCAAATCTAGGAAAACAGTGGGTTCTAACCTATCATCAAACTCAAGGACATTGTACTTATGTTAGATGACTTATGCCTAGAATTACTTCTACGGCTTCTATAACTGCCTCTATCATCACTGTCATCTTCAAACAAAGGATTATAAATATATTCTCACTCATGGTGTCTTTTAGATGTAGATCCTATGACTTTCTTACCCTTATCAAACCTATTAGATGATCCAATATTCTTATCCTTGTGATTAACTTGCTCTCTAATGTCAAGTACTATTTGTTTCATGCGATTTAACCTATGTTCTAATCCATTCAACCTTTTGTTTATGGCATTTAAATCAGGTTGTTGGATAAGTTGTTGGATATGTTGTTCAGGAGGGAGATTTGGGTCCACCATTTTTTTTAAGTGGTTATGCTAACTATAGGCTAAAATTTCTTATGACCGATAAAAAATAAATCTGATGATACTGCAATGTAGATAAAGGCAAGAAAAGTAAATATGCAATGATTTGATTTTTTTTTTGGTTAAACTAAAAGAAAATGAAATATGAAGGCTAACTTGTAATTAAAGGAATGGGCTAAAGTGAAATGTAATGAAACTATATGGGCTAATATGTAAAAATAGAGAATGTAGGGGTTAAACAAAAGGAATAAATGCAAAAATTTAAAAGTTTGGATAGTGGTGTAATTATGCAAAGTGGGTGGATTTTCAAGATATTAGGCTTGATTTAATGGCAAATTAACTGAAAGCCCTTAATCAAAAATATTAGCCAACTTAAAAAAGTGACAAAGAAGCCCCTAACCTCAAACGTCCAAGCACTCTTGGGTTGCGGCACGTGTGGCACATGAGACAATTTTTGACAAACTGACGGTGACATCTAGGTGTCCAGGCAACAGATTGGAGGCTTGCAATCGCGATATGGCTATGGAATGGTGGAGCTTGGCCGTGGAGTGGAGGAGATGCGACGTCCAAACGGATTTGGTGCTAGATAGCTGGTTTTTGATGACGAACAACTGGCGTGGCCAGCTAGGTTTTGTTAGATGGCAGCTGCTAAAGCTTTTGACGATGGTAGTGTCAGCTCATGCGTGGTGAAGGAGGGTGGTTTGCGTGGTGGTGACCAAAACTAAATTTGGGTTTTTTAAGGCTTTTCGGTGAGTTTTCGGGGATAGTGATGAAGGGATTCAGGGATAGTGATGAAGGGAAAAATGATAAGGGTGGCTCGATCTATGATTTGGTGTATTCCATGATGAGTGATTCGCTAGTGGCCGATGATGAACAGTAAATGGGGCGATGAACAATAGTGAACAGTGACTGTGTTTCAGTTTTTTGAACTTACGATTTATCGAATTTGTGATGGTTTTGCAGAATTGATGTGAGGCTCTAATACCAATTTGATAGGGAACTTGTAAAACAAAAAAATCAAAGTTCAAACACCAATGTACACACACTTAACAATCACTCACTCGAACAATCAAACAATCAATCCACACTCTTCTTTGAACAATACCTCAGTTTTATCAAAATAATTAATCTTGAATAATGTCTAACAACATAATAATGAAACTCTATATTTTTACTAATCAAGACATTGAAAATTTGAATCATATTAGGATAAGTCAAAATCCCTCTTTGAGTCAAAATCCTTAAACTAATAATTTTTTAAATTAAATAAAACCCTAATTAAGTAAATACTAAAAGACTATAATAACCTTGACAATGAAATAAGACATGCTACATCAACAAATTTTTAGTGATCGATGAGTTGAATTAAAAATAAGGTTGTAGCATATAAACTAGTTTTAAAAATCAGTTTTAAACAATGAAAAGAAAATTAGTTATGGTATCCTAAGCTAGTACCCAAACTCAGATAGTGAGATAGTAGATTCACTTAAGCAGTGATAGAGATGGAGGTCATTAGGACCCATTTAGACACACATAAAGGCTTAGGCTATGTGATCTGGGCGCTTAGCCCTTTGGGGGCAGCTCTGCGCATACGTATGACAAGTTTAATAGATGACTTTGCCTGCACGATGTTAAATCTCGTCAGGTATGACTAGTTTTAGATAGCTCTGCCTGTACGATCTTAGCCTCATCAGGTATGATCAGTTTAGTAGACTTGCGTGATGTTAGGTCTCGACTCTGGGGTACTTGTTTAGTATATCAAATATGTTTTAAATATAATTACATGAGTTAGCTTAAGAAAAGAAGCAATTTTAGCAAAACTATATAAATTTTCATAAATCTTTAGAAAGAGTTTTATAATGATAGTTCGTTTCTTCTCATGAGTAGTATTGATTACCGAAGTTATTTAAAAGATGATTTTAAAGAAAATCATGTCTTAATGTTTCAAAAAGCATTTGACCAAGTGTTTTAGCATGATTGTTATGAGCATTGTTTTATGTTTGAGAAAATTATTATTATTCTTTTTTTTTACAAACATAGAAATAACCAGAAGTATTTGAAGAATTCAATAGTTTATTTATTGAAAGTTTTATGAAGATTAGATGATATGTTATTCTATTATGCCCCAGGTATTAGAAATTTTTATAAAGATTAATTTTAAAAGAGTAAAGATTTTGTCTTATAATAGTATAATGTTTTCAAAATTTTGTTTACTAATATAACTCTATCTCCACTCACTGAGTTTTATACTCACCCTTTTCTTTTTAAAACCTTTCCCCCCCAGTGAAAGCAAGGTGTGATCTAGTTAGCAAGTCTGGAAGTCAACCCACATGATGGTACAAGGATGTATTTAATATTGTCATTGTATGTTTATTCTAATTTTCCAACTACACGGATGAATCATACCTAAAACTGTAGGCTAGAGACTATTACTTAACTCTTCCCTTTCTCGTGAAATGAACTTGAAATAATTCAAAAAACATACAATGAAACTCCAATTACAATAGCCAATAAAAAAGTTTCCAATACATCCATTGCAACCTTAATGTCATAATTCGCTCACAATTCTAAATGTCATAAAATTTTACAGACTTGCTTTTACATATGTCGAGTTTAAATCTGGAGGGTTTTGTTATTTTATAAATTAACCTTGATTAATTATGTATTTTGGAATAGAGACGGTTAGTTTTGGAAATGTTTGATAGGATTGTTGTGTCTGAGAACTTAAATTAATTGAGAGACTTAATGAGTTTAGAATGCTATTAAATTTTATATGGTGTTAGATATGTATGTGAAGAAGGCCTGTGTAAAATATTAGGCCATTTAAAGAAGTAGATTATTTATTAAAAGTTAGAGAGCCAGCATTGTTCTGCTCAAGAAGTTTGAAAATGAAGTTAATTGGCATTGATTAGACTAAGATATGAAGTTGGTTAAGGGAACTATAAGTATTCAAGTTCATTATGAATGGAATGTATGACATGATGAGCTATCTTTTAATGTTAGGACAAAGAAGATTTTAGTTTATATGTTGAAGGAAACTATAAGCTGGATGGAGCATTGATCTTGGATCTAATTCAAGCCAATCAAGTTTTGCCACCAAATTTACTAGTGGAAAAAATATGTTTCTTTCGTAAATTATAAATGAGTTTTTAAATGCTATTACACACACACACACGTTAGAAAGCTTTTAAAGTGATTAGCTGATTTATATCCTAGATGAATTGAGATGCATATGTAATTGTTTATTTAATAATGTTTATTTAGCTTTTCTTGAAAACAATAACCATAATGTTTTAGCAAATTTAGAAGTTTTAAAGTGATTGGCAAATTAATTTCCAGTTGAAACAAAGCAAGCATGTTTACTAGTTTATTTAGTATTCATTTCTTAGATTCTCTTAGTAAATTTAGAAATATTGAAGCTAGTTTCTTATAGTACTTGTTTTAAGATAAATATAGCACTATTTATTGCAGTTGCTTTGAGTCATTAGAATGTTAAAAAATTAGTTTCTAAAACAGTTTTAAACAAGATATAACATTTAAAAATAAAAATTTAGATTTTTATATTCAGAGTACTTTCTCATTTATCAAAAAGGCATATTTTACTATTTTAAAGAAATAGAGTTAAAGCATGATATTTACAATGATCATAGCAAATTTTTTTTCAAGAATTTCATAAGGTATTTGGAAATTACTCCTTTAGATGTTCATCACGGATTTTAAATGATTTAAATATTTTCAATTTTATCTTGCATAAATATTCAACAATTGATGAGTTGCATGAAAAATAAGGTTTTAGCATAGAAACTAGTTTTAAAAATCAGTTTTAAATAAAGAAACGAAAATTCAGTTATGGTATCCTAAGCTAGTACCCGGACTCGGATAGTGAAATAGCAGACTCACTTAGACAGTGATACATATAGAGGTCTTTGAGACCCATTCAGACACACGTAGAGGCATTGGACCGTGTGATATGAGCGCTTAGCTCTTTAGGGGTAGCTCTGCACATGCGTATGACCAGTTTATCAGATGGCTCTACCTACGTCATTTTAGATCTCGCTAGGTATGACTAGTTTCAAATAGCTCTGCCTGTGCGATCTTAGCCCCACCAAGTATGATCAATTTAGTAGGAATGTTAGATCTTACTAGGTATGATCAGCTAAACTCTGAGGTACTTGTTTAATATATCAAATGTGTTTTAAATATAATTACATGAGTTAGCTTAAGAAAAGAAGCATTTTTAGCAAAACTGTATGAATTTTGATAAATCCTTAGAAATAGTTTTATAATGATAGTTCATTTCCTCTCATGAGTAGTATTGTTTACAAAAGTTATTTAAAAGACATTTAAAGAAAATCATGTCTTATTCTTTCAAATAGCATTTGAGCAACTGTTTTAGCATGATTATTATGAGTATTGTTTTATGTGATTAAGAAAATTATTCTTCTTTTTTTTTTTTAAATATAGAAATAAGCAGAATTTTTTGAAGAATTCAATAGTTTATTTATTCAAAGTTTTTTAAAGATTAGATGATATGTTATTCTATTATGCCCTAGTTATTAGAAGTTTTTATAAAGATTAATTTTAAAAGTGCACAGATTTTGTTTTATAATAATATAATGTTTTCAAAAATTTGTTTACTAATTTACCTCTATCCCCACTCACTGAGTTTTATACTCACCCATTTCTTTTTAAAACCTTTTCTCTCAGGTGAAAGCAAAGTATGATCTAGTTAACAAGTTTGGAAGTCAAGCCACGTGATGGTGCAAGGATGTATTTAATTTTATCACTAAAGTTGTAATAGATATGTTAGAAAATTTTAATTAGCTATTGTAACTAGAGTTTCATTGTATGTTTTTTGAATTATTTCACATTGACTACCCATTAGAACCTGGACTTAGATTTGATAGGATAAATAGAGTGAAAACAACTCTGGAACTAGGATCTAGTGAATATTGGCTTTAAAAAAATTTTGTGCTTTCTCACCACTTTAATTCCCAAGTATGCCTGAAGATCATTAGAACAATACTTGTGGGAGTATATCTTGACTAAATTTTACCTGAGAACACAAAGGAAACAAGTTAGAAGGCCTAGGCAACTCAAACATGACCCAAAGGCACCCTAGAAGCTTTTGCATTTTGCCTCAAGGTAGGAGGCCTGAAGGTTGGTGCAAAACTCTAGCTTTCACATTTTTTGTCCTATGAGTCATCTAAGGGCTTTGATTGAAACTCTAGTTGTTATATATGATAAGTGTCTATTTAAATATCTTTTTCATATCAATTCGTCTATGTTTCTTTGCTATATTCTTTGATATTTTTATGTTTTTGTGAGGTTTTGATGTTTGTAGGGGTTTTGGAGCAACTTGCACAAAAATGGAGTAAAACCCTTCATTTTCACCTCTGCTAGTCAACCATCTTCTCGGATTTAATTGTATTGATATACAATGAACCCGATGACATATTATATACCGTTGGAAAGCTCTCGAAGTCTATTTTCTGGAGAAATTTACGGTTTATAAATCCATTCAGTGTACCAAAAGTTGTAATCAAAACAGTGTGAGAAGTATAGAAATGTAATTCCACAAATCACTGTAGCATGTATAATACGGGACACTGTAGCAGGTTACTGTAGCAGAGTATTTAAACACATTTTAGGGTTTTATTTTCATAACTTGAAGAGGGGAGAACGTGGTGGAGGCTGCAGCTCTGGAATTCTTTCATCTCTTGGAGTTCTTGAAGGAGAAAGGAAGCTTGGAAAGAGGAAGAACTACAATCCAAAGAGAATTACATCAAATTTGCTAAGTTTTTCCCTTCCCTTTCATTTTCTGGAATGTCTCCATGTTGTATTGTATTTACCACGTTCTTAAACATGTGTAACTGAATCTGAATTGGTTGAGGGTGATTTCAAAGCCCCTGATATGTTTTTGTAAGTTGATTGTGCAAGAAGTTGTTATCCAATTCTCTAATTGAATTTGCTTGTATTTTCCTATATCTAATGCTTATGATTGCTTGCTGGATTGTATTTCGAATGGCCAACTGAATATAATCTGGTTGTTGTCTATTGCTAGACTAGAAATCTTGATCCGTAATTGTCTTGAATTTCTAATCCTTAGTAGCAAAATTGTGATCAGAGATTGCAATTGGAGAATACAACCTAAGTTAAATAATCCGAGCTTGTGTGTTTATTGCTTAGATCAACCTATCTTTCTTATCGTAATGCATCCATTGAATTAAATTTAGAGAGCTTGTTCTAGGTTGTTTAATGGATAGAGATTAAATAAAGAGCCTGTTTTATTTAACAACAAAGTAAGGAAAGATTGGGATAACAGAGCTTGTTGTTATCTACGGTTGATAATTTCAATGGTGTAATTGGATGACAATTCTACAATTAATTCGCAAATCCATATCTTGTGGTAGAGAAGGATCCCTTAACTAGGTTTCTTTCATTGATTTTTCAATCTGTTTAAATTTGCATTGTGTTATTATTTACTTGCATTAATATTTTATCTAGTTAATCAATCAACAAAACCCCCCTCATTTAGTTTATTGTTGCTTTCGAATAACAAATTCAATTAGAATCAATCCTCGTGGGAACGATATCTTACTTATCACTTTATTACTTGTGCGACTAGTATACTTGCTAGTTTCGAACGCATCAAGTTTTTGGCGCCGTTGCCGGGGATTGATTTTCTAATCGATTTGTTATTTTGTTTTCATTGTTGATTCATATTTTTGTTTGTTTTTCTTTTTTGATTGTTTGTGTTTAGACGACATGGCAGTAAACTTCCATCAATTCAGTGGCGGATTTGAGCCACAACTACCATGGAGAGTAAATGAGGTAAGCACTCCGAACATTGAACAACAACTTTCTGAGCTAACCTCTCTTGTGGAAAACATGGCTGTAGGAGATATGCAAAAATCTTATGAATGTGAGGTATATTCTACGATGGAGCATCCAATCGACATGTATCCAACTTTACAAGAAGAATATATGGAACAAGCCAATGCCATGGATGGATTTCCAGGACAAACGAGGCAATGGTATGATCCCTTCTCTAACACTTACAATGCTGGATGGGAAGATCACCCTAATTTCAGTTACTGGAATCATCAACCAATCGTCCCAAATGCCATACCAAATCAACCACAAGGTTTTAATCAACCTAGAGTGCAGCAACCATTTCAAATGCAACACCACCAATGCCACAACCAGCACCACAACCAGCTCCAGAAAACTCAGGTATGTCACTCCAGGATATTGTTAATGCACTTGCTACTAACACAATGCAATTCCAGCAGGAAACTGGGGCAAGTATCCAAAACCTGGCAAATCAAATGGGACAATTGGCACTAGCATGAGCAAATTCGAGGGCCAAGGCTCAGAAAAATTATCTTCTCAAACGTTGATCAATCCAAGAGAGAATGCTTGTGTGATAACTTTGCAAAATGGAGAGCAATTAGATGTCCTGCCAAAGAAATCACAAACTGATGAAGAAGATGACACCAGTTCCACCATGAACAAGACATCATCCTCTAGGTAAGTCTTAAAACTGCTATTCCTTCTTATGTTACTTCTCCACCTTTTCCTAGCAGATTGGCAAAATTGAAGAAGGAGGAACAAGAATAAGAAATCCTGGAAACTTCTCACAAAATCGAGGTAAATATACCACTTCTGGATGCTATCGAGCAAGTACCTTGTTGTACAAAATTTCTCAAGGAGTTATGCACCAACAAGAGAAAGTTGAAGGGAAATGAGAAAGTAAGTGTGGGGGAAAATGTTTCAGCTGTATTGCAAAGAAAAATTCCTCCGAAAATGCAAAATCCAGGTACGATCACCATTCCATGCACCATTGGTAAACCAAGTTTGAAAGAGCTATGTTAGATTTAGAGCATCTATTAATGTCATGCCATATTCTATTTATGCTTCTTTAAATCTTGGACCTTTTGCGAAAACTGGTATTACCATTCAACTTGCTGATCATTTTAATGCATATCCCAAAAGAGTTGTGGAAGATGTGCTTATGCAGGTGAATCAATTGGTTTTCCCAGCAAACTTCTATGTCCTTGAAATAGAGGATTAAACATCTCCTCATCCAACTCCGATTCTTTTAGGGAGACCATTCTCGAAAACTGTTAGAACCAAGATTGATGTTCATGATGGCACTCTCATCATAGAGTTTGATGGCAAGGTGATATGTTTCAATATTTTTGAAGCAATGAGGTACTCTAGTGACTTACATTCTGTTTTTGCAGTTGACGTTTTTGATTCTTTGCCACAACAATATTTTGAGTTAACTCGCAAGAATGGATTGGTTGTAGCTATTAGTGAGCATATAGGGACAGAAAATTCCAATGAGTCAGGAATTTTGATACAAGTGTCTAAAGAAGTGGAGGAAGCTGTGGCAAGCTTGGATGAGACTATAGCTATCAACACAAAAAGGTATGATGTTTCGTACATTGAATTGCCTTTATCTAATGAGAAACTTCTTCCTTCTGTGACGAAAGCCAATACCTTGGAGCTTAAGTCACTGCCAGATCATTTGAATCATGGATTCTTGGGTGAGAATGATACTTTGCCAGTTACAATGAAAATGGGCCTTGCACGAATACAAGAAGAGAAACTCGTCCGAATACTTACAGATCACAAAATAGCTATTGGGTGGACGATTGCTAACATCCAAGGCCCAGCCATATGCATGCACCAATTCTTATTGGAAGAAGGTCCAAGCCCACTAGAGAAGCACAGCGGAGATTAGACCCTCCCCTGATGGAACCAACGTCGGGCTGAGGACGTTAAACCAAGCGCTTATTGGGAGGCAACCCAATGTTTTTAAAAAAATAATTAAAAAAAGAAAAGAAAAATAAAATAAGGTAATAATGATCGATTTTTATGTCTCGAGGATATTCCTTTCGTAGACCATCAAATTG
>SNVD02004991.1:0-21506 GCA_013180625.2 Boswellia sacra
ATTCAGCCATTATGGATTAAAGAGATCCAGAATGCGTTTCAAGAGGACTTAAACTTTTTTAAGCCACCACTCTAAAAACCAAGATTAGGAAATATTACCTGGGACGAAAGAAATAACCTGAAAAAAACTCAAAAGAAATAACATGAAAAACTTCAAATAAACACAATAAAAAGAAAGCAAACAAAAACGCAGCAAACCAGCACATAGAGATTACAGATGGAGTGTTAAATCCAGTTTACGCCTCTTATTGCCTTCTCCAAACCAATCCATCCGCGCTGTTGTTGGATCAGGCGAATAGACGAATTCTTGTAGTTTGTCAATTAACTCCCCTGCCGTTGAAGCTGTAACAAGGATTTGCCTCGCTGATGGTGAGATAAAATTTTTTTCTACAGCTTGATCAAGAAAAGACAACAATCCATCAAAAAAGTTATTGACATTTAACAAACCAATGGGTTTTTTATGGATGTTTAGCTGTGCCCAAGAGGTGATTTGAAATATCTCCTCTAATGTGCCATAACCACCGGTTAAAGCTATAAATGCATCGGACTTAACCGGACCATGAATGTGACATACAAGCTCATATGCATGGCCTCAGAGACGTTGAACTCCTTCCCGATTGTGTTGGCCTACGATATCTCTGTGCAGGCTAAAGGTTTTGTGATCTGCAAGAACTTGCTCCCTCCTAGGTTTTGCAGCTGTTGACATACACCCCATTAACCCAAGACTACCCCCTCCATAAATCAAAATGAATACCCCTCGCAGCTAATGTCCTACCAAGATCAAGAGCTGCTGTTGTAAACTCTCCATCTTTACCAAATTGCGATCCACAAAATACGCATATATTTGGAATCGCCGAATTGGTGTTTTCTCCATTTCTAAAAGTGCTCTAAACTTGTGCAAGACAATGATGTACGTTAGGTATTATGCGATTCAAGTGCAAGACAGGTTATATAATGACATTTGAGAATATGCAAAATGGATATATACACACGTAAAACTCTCAAATTTGACACATGGGGACATAATTTCGGTGGGGGTTGCTCGACGCAGATTTATCGCCCCAAAATTTGAAAAATAGATATGCTTTCGTGGGTTTGACAAAACCTCCACACTGTCGTCCACGGGTGTGCCTGACGCACATGAGATAGACTTCGGTGGGGTTGAAAAAACCGATCCACACTTGTGCTCCCTCACGTTGACGCATGCAAAGTTAAAGATATACTTTCGGCGGAGGTTGACAAAACCTCCACACTTGTCTTCCACGTGTGCTTATATCATGGGGGTAGTCATCTGGTTTGTCAAAAAGAAAACTTGAAATTAAAACAAACAAAATCAACAAACAACAACAACACAAAAACAACATTGATAATCGATCAAACGAAACAAGAAAGAAATAAAATTCGACAACAACTACACACATTCAAATATACAAGTAGTTGTGATTGTGGCTCACATCTTCCTCTGGTTTTACGTCCAGTAACGGCTGAAACGCCTTCTATGTGTCGGAGATTTGCTTCCCATGCAGTTTTCTTATAAACTAACAAACATGATCGTTTTTAGTTAAATTCCCTAGACTATAACACTGCAATTCATCACGAAATTGTGTCCATAGATTGAGCAATTCACGCTGAACAAGTCCACAAGAATGTGACTCAAGAGTTAATAAAACATTATCCAGCGACTCATTGCTCAAACCATTCTTAATAAATGAAAGTTTATCTTCTCTGTTCCTAGACACAAAACCTAATGAACGACAATTTTGGTTACAATTCCATCTAGCACATTTATAGCATACTTGTAACCTCTTCGCTCTTCGCCTCTTGGCGTAGTAGCTCTTTTCTAGACCAGGCATATATTTTGCGAGATTAATGTCCGACTCACCGGACAATCTTACCTCGGCTTCGATAAGCCATCGGATATCCGCAGGCACATTTAGGAGCATCAACGCCCAAAGTCTAGTCATCCGCACTTTATAAATTTTTTACACAGCATTTTGAGGAAGTGAAGGGAAATATTTACGAAGGTTTGAAATAAAGATATCAGCATCCATTGAAGAGAAGAAAAGGAGAGATATTACCGATAATGCGATTGAGTCTATTCTTCTCCAAGATATGCACGTTTCAAACCTTCGGGCAATAGCTTCAGCTCCCATTTGGATGCTTCCTCAAGCTGTTGCACAAATGAGTTCGAAGTACAGAATAATCAAATTAAGCAAAAGGAAGGAAAAGAAAAGAGCAGAAACGAAACTAAAGACACATAAAAGAGATAACAACACAATAGCAAACAAAAGTCAAAAACAAGTAAAAGAAATATAAAAACAAATAAGACAGATGGCAAAGAGAGATAAAACCTGATCAATTTGATGGCCTACGAAAGGAATCTCCTCGAGACACAAAAATCGATCATTATTATCTTATTTTATTTTTCTTTTCTTTTTTTATTTATTTTTCAAAAACATTGGGTTGCCTCCCAATAAGCGCTTGGTTTAACGTCCTCAGCCCGACGTTGGTTCCATCATGGCAGGGTCCAATCTCCGCTGTGCTTCTCTAGTAGGCTTAGGATCCTTTTTCCAACAAGAATTGGTGCATGCATATGGCTGGGCCTTGGATGTTAGCAATCGTCCACCCAATAGCTGTTTTGTGGTCTGTAAGTATTCGGACGAGTTTCTCTTCTTGTATTCGTACAAGGCTCATTTCTATTATAATTGGCAAAGGATCATTCTCACTCAAGAATCCATGCCTCAAATGATCTGGAAGAAGCTTAAGCTCCAAGGCAGGGGCTGTCATCACAGAAGGAAGAATTTTCTCATTAGATAAAGAAATTGAATGCACGAAACATCATACCTATTTATGGTTATAGCTATGGTCTCATCTAAGCTTGCCACAACTTTCTCCATTTCTTTGGACACTTGTATCAAAATTTCTGACTCCTTAGAATTTTCTGTCCCTATGTGCTCATTAATAGCTATAGCCAATCCATTCTTGCTAGTTAACTCAAAACATTGTTGTGGCAGAGAATCAACAACGTCAACTGCAAAAACAGAATGTAAGTCACTAGAGTACCTCATTGCCTCAAAAATATTGAAACATATCACCTTGCCATCAAACTCTATGATGAGAGTGCTATCATGAACATCAATCTTAGTTCTAACAGTTTTCGAGAATGGTCTCCCTAACATAATCGGAGTTGGATTAGGAGATATCTCATCCTCTATTTCAAGGACATAGAAGTTTGCTGGGAAAACCAATTGATTCACCTGCACAAGCACATCTTCCACAACTCTTTTGGTATATGCATTAAAACGATCAGCAATTTGAATGGTAATACCAATTTCTAGATCTTTGCACTTTGGAGGAATTTTCCTTTGCAATACAGCTGAAACATCTTCCCCCACACTTACTTTCTCAGTTCTTTTTAACTTTCTTTTGCTGGTGCATAACTCCTTGAGACATTTTGTATAATGAGGTACTTGCTCGATAGCATCCAGAAGTGGTATATTTACCTCGATTTTGTGAGAAGTTTCCAGGATTTCTTGTTCTTGTTCCTCCTTCTTTGATTTTGCAAATCTACTAGGAAAAAGTGGAGGAGACACATATGAAGGAATGGGAGTTATAGGATTTACCTGAGAAGTTAGTGTTTTGTTCATGGTGGAAGTGGCGTCATCTCCTTCATCAGTTTGTGATTTCTTTGGCAGGACATCTAATTGCTCTCCATTTTGCAAAGTTATCGCACAAGAATTCTCTCTTGGATTGATCACCGTTTGACAAGATAATTCTTCTGAGCCTTGGCCCTCGAATTTGCTCATGCTAGTGGCCAATTGTCCCATTTGATTTGCCAGGTTTTGGATACTTGCCCCAGTTTCCTGCTGGAATTGCATTGTGTTAGTGGCAAGTGCATTAACAATATCCTGGAGAGACATACCTGAGTTTTGTGATGCTGGTAGCGGTGCTGGATGTGGCATTGGTGGTGGTTGCATTTGAAAAGGTTGCTGCACTCTAGGTTGATTGAAACCTTGTGGCCGATTTGGTATCACATTTGGAGTGATTGGTTGATGATTCCAGTAACTAAAATTATGTTGATCTTCCCATCCAGCATTGTAAGTGCTAGAGAAAGGATCATACCATTGCCTCGTTTGTCCTGGAAATCCACCCATGGCATGGCTTGTTCCATATATTCTTCTTGTAAAGTTGGATACATGTCGATTGGATGCTCCATCGTAGAATATATCCCACATTCATAAGATTTTTGCATATCTCCTACAACCATGTTTTCCACAAGAGAGGTTAGCTCAGAAAGTTGTTGTTCAATGTTCGGAGTGCTTACCACATTTACTCTCCATGGTAGTTGTGGCTCAAAACCGCAATTGAATTGATAGAAGTTTACTGCCATGTCGTCTAAACACAAATAATCAAAAAAAAAAAAAAACAAACAAAAATATGAATCAACAATGAAAACAAAATAACAAATCAATTAGAAAATCAATCCCCGGCAACGGCGCCAAAAACTTGATGCGTTCGAAACTAGCAAGTATACTAGTCGCACAAGTAATAAAGTGATAAGTAAGATATCGTTCCCACGAGGATTGATTCTAATTGAATTTGTTATTCGAAAGCCACAATAGAACAAATGGGGGGGTTTTGTTGATTGATTAACTAGTGAAATAATAATGCAAAAAGAATAACACAATACAAAGTTAATTCGATTGAAAAATCAATGAGAGAAACCTGGTTAAGGGATCCTTCTCTACCACAAGATATGGATTTGCGAATTAATTGTAGAATTGTCATCCAATTACAGCATTGAAATTATCAACCGTAGATAACAACAAGCTCTGTTATCCCAATCTTTCCTTACTTTGTTGTTAAATAAAATAGGCTCTTTACTTAATCTCTATCCATTAAACAACCTAGAACAAGCTCTCTAAATTTAATTCAATGGATGCATTATGAAAAGAAAGACAGGTTGATCTAAGCAATAAACACACAAGCTCGGATTATTTAACTTAGGTTATATTCTCCAATTGCAATCTCTGATCACAATTTTGCTACTAATGATTAGAAATTCAAGACAATTACGGATCAAGATTTCTAGTCTAGCAATAGACAATATCCAGATTATATTCAGTTGGCCACCCAAATACAATCAGCAAGCAATCATAAGCATTAAACATGGGAAAATACAAGCAACTTCAATTAGAGAATTGGATAACAATTCCTTGCACAATCAATTCACAAAAACCATATCAAGGGCTTTGAAATCACCCTCAACCAATTCAGATTCAGTTACACATGTTTAAGAACGTGGTAAATACAATACAACATGGAGACATTCCAGAAAATGAAAGGGAAGGGAAAAACTTAGCAAATTTGATGTAATTCTCTTTGGATTGTAGTTCTTCCTCTTTCCAAGCTTCCTTTCTCCTTCAAGAACTCCAAGAGATGAAAGAATTCCAGAGCTGTAGCCTCCACCACGTTCTCCCCTCTTCAAGTTATCAAAATAAAACCCTAAAATGTGATTAAATACTCTGCTACAGTGAATTGCTACAGTGCCCCGTATTATACATGCTACAGTGACTTGTGGAATTATATTTCTATACATCTCACACTGTTTTGATTAGAACTTTTGGTACACTGAATGGATTTATAAACCGTAAATTTCTCCAGAAAATAGACTTCGAGAGCTTTCCAACGGTATATAATATGTCGTCGGGTTCATTGTATATCAATACAATTAAATCCGAGAAGATCACTGACTAGCAGAGGTGAAAATGAAGGGTTTTACTCCATTTTTGTACAAGTTGCTCCAAAACTCCTACAAACATCAAAACACACAAAAACATAAAAATACCACGGAATATAGCAAAGAAACATGGACGAATTGATATAAAAGTAATACATAAATAGACACCTATCATTTTGCTTTTAGCTTTTTTAACATAGGCCTTCAAGAAAGGAGGGTGCATCACTTTATACGCCTATTGAATACCATTTGGTGGAAGCCATATCGAAAAAAGGCATAAATCGAAGAGTTATCTATATTTTGGTACCTTATGGAGATAAAGAATGGTTTAAAAAACCTGAATTCATCAATTCATGTATAAATGAATTAAATGCAACAAAAGAATAACAAAAGAATTTGAGGAGATTGGATATACTTTACGAAGCATATACCCCAGTAATCATTAGTGCATCCAGAATGTGTGGAGAAATCATTGGTCCATCCGGAATGGACAGAGCTGACAACTAACAAGAGTAAATATTTTAGGTAATAGAAACATGATCACTTCCTATTTTATACTATATTGGTATCTTGGTGCTTGCTTGGTATGATTGGTTGATTTCCTTTTGAAAATTTTCATTGTAACCGGTTTTTAAAGCTGTTTGTGAAAATTAAATTATTTTTCATTGGTCTTAGAATTATATTATCAAAAAAAATGTGGTAACTGATTGTATATAAAAGTTAAATTTAACATTGCTTTTGTTATGGCCATAACAAAATTGGGTCTCAATTAAATCTAATACAGTAAGCCCGCTACTAAAGCCCATTATTTGGGCCTATTATCTGGGTCCCATAATGACTCATCCTAACTCCTATAAAAACCCTCCGAATTATCACTCAAGGTATGCTCACTTTTCTGAACTCATTCTCTCTCTAAATTTCCTTTGCTTTTGAGAGATTCTCTCTCTAGGAAATTCTCCCAGAAAATTCCGGAGTGCCGGAGACTGACTTGAGCGTCGGAGGGTTCTCGTCGGCACCCCTGACTGTTTTTCTGTACTCGCAGGATTGGACCCGACGTACGACTCGAGCTCCGACCCGCTTCCCGGCCGTCTGGAAATCGTGCATCAACAGTTGGCGCCGTCTGTGGGAATGACAATTTAAGCCTCTTTAGTTGTTGCTTCCATCCAAACATACTCAAACACATCGTGAGTCACGAATCCCAACACTCGACCTCCCTAGAGGTTGACGAAGAAATCGAGGTAGAAGCACCTCCCCGACGTCGAAGGGTAGTTGATATAGGGAAAGCTTTAGTGATATCCTCTGGGGTGGGACCTAACCCCAGGCAACCCTGACTTCCACTTAGAAGACCGAGGAAAGGCAAGACGAGTCGATTGACAACCATGGAACATACCATGCGAAATTTCGGTGAGCAAATGAACCATATGGTGACTATGTTCAACCAAGCATTTGGACAAAGTACTCAACAAGCTGCAAACACTGTTGGGAATAACCCAATGAGTGCTATGGTAGTGCCTAATGTCCCGACGGATGTTGGTAGGCGTCCTGATCTAGTCGCCCAAACTACTGGATTGCCTCTCCATCAGGTTATTCAACCAAATCTTTCCCATCTTATTGTTCAAGGAAGGGATGGTCGCCCAAAGATTCCCTCTCCCTCGCACATCATATCTGAACAACAATTAGCAGCAGTAGACCTTCGACACTCTTTGAACAAGAAGCGCCATACAAGCGTTGAGCAGGGACCAAGGGGAAGTAATATTGATCAGCCAGCTTATTCTTATCATGGTCCTTACGCTCCGGGGGGTAATTATCAGTCAAAGAGAAATCGCCCCAGCTCACCACCTAGAGTTAAGAATCATCGCCCAGATGTTGCCCCAATGGATGTCTCAGAGGAGGAGACATCGGATAATCATTATGCGGAGTTCAAGCGAGAAATGGATGAAAAAAATCCATAAACTGGAGAAGTTGATTAAGCGTTCAGGAGGAGAAGAAGATGGTCGTCCACAATGGGAATCACCCTTTGCTGAAGATATCCTTAGGGAAAGATACCCATACGGATTTCGGATGCCGTAACTTGAGCTGTACCAAGGGACGACGGACCCCCGAGAGCATTTAGACTCTTTTATTTCTCATATGGAGATACAAGGGGCCTCAGGGGGAATCATGTGTAGAACTTTTTCTCTTACCCTTGGAGGATCTGCTAAGCAATGGTATAGAAGGCTACCTGCTGCATCCATCTCCAGCTTTGATGAACTTGCTCGTAGCTTCCTCACACATTTTAGCAATATAAAGACGAGAAGCCGACCAGCATAGAGCCTTCTTTCAATCAAGCAGGGTCGTAATAAATCCCTCCGTGCATTTGTGGACAGATATCAGCGGGAGGTTGCCCGAGTGGATCTATTTCATGATGGTTGCGCTATACAAGGCTTGGTTCAAGGAATCAGAGGGGAGCTCCCTCTAGCATGGGAATTCTCCGTTAACCTCCCACGCACGTACCAAGAAGCATTAGCAAGGATAAGAAGTGGCCTCATCATCTCCTTCTTCGTCTGAAGAAGATGAGGCAGAGTAGCCTTGCTTGGCCTCCCAGGCTGCTGTGTCCAATGTCGACTCGTAATCCTCATCTTTAAGGATGAGGTGGTGGAATTGCTCAGGATCCTTATCCCTTGTAGACTGGGTTTGATGGCTCGATTCCCCCCGTAGCACTTTCACAGTGGTTTTAACTCTAGCCATTTGCACAGTCAAAGAGGGGTCGTTAGTCATCAAACCAAGTCTACTGAGGGAGGGAAGAGATGAAAGGAAAAAATGCCGGGGGACTGTATTGAAAGTTTTTCAAAATAGCTCTCGAAAAATGCTTTGAAAATTCACAGAAACACCCCCGCGAATAAAAATCAAAGTTTGAAAATTCGCGGAAACACCTCCGCGAATAAAAATTAAAGTTTGAAAATTCGCGGAAACACGCCCGCGAATAAAAATCAAAGTTTGAAAATTCGCGAAAACACCTATGCGAATAAAAATCAAAGTTTAAAAATTCGCGGAAACACCCCCGCGAATAAAAATTAAAGTTTGAAAATTGGCAGAAACACCCCCGCGATTTAAAATGAAAGTTTGAAAATTCGCAGAAACACCCCCGCGAATAAAAATCAAAGTTTGAAAATTCTGCGGAAACACCCCCGTGATAAAAACGAAAGTTTAAAAATTCGCGGAAACACCCCCGCGAATAAAAATTAAAGTTTAAAAATTCGCGGAAACACCCCGCGAATAAAAATTAAAGTTTGAAAATTCGCGGAAACACCCCCGTGATTAAAATCAAAGTTCCAAATTTTGCAGGAACACCCCCGCGATTAAAAAAAGAAAGTTTCAAAATTCGTGGAAACACCCCCGCGATTAAAAAACAAAGTTTCAAAATTTGCGGAAGCACCCCCACGATTAAAAAACAAAGTTTCAGAATTTCGCGGAAACACCCCTGTACTAATAGATGAAGTTTTAAAAATTTGCAGAGAGGCCCCTATAGATTAATATAACGCCTCACGTAGCCTACATGCGAGGGCTACGTGAGTTTGGCCTTCTGCCACCCGCCTCGCGCACTCGCATGCCTTCCCCTGCGCGCCCAGCGCCTTGCATGCCTCCCCCTGCGCGCCCAGCGCCTTGCATGCCTCTCCCTGCGCGCCCAGCAGCTCGCCTCGCGCACTCGCATGCGTGCCTCACCTACTTCTCCCTTGCGCGCTCAGCAGCTCGCCCCGCGTGCAGCTCGCCTCGCGCACTCGCATGCGCGCCTGGCCTGCTTCTCCCTTGCGCGCCCAGCAGCTCGCCTCGCCTGTTTCTCCCTTGCGCGCCCAGCAGCTCGCCCACGCGAGCTTGCTGAGCGCCCAGCGTATTTGAGGTATTTGAGGTTCCACCAGCAAATATTGGTGGCTCACCATTTTGTGTTGCTGTTAGTTTCAGAGGAATGGACAATCAGAAGGCTTTGGAATCTTCGAGTACCTGGATTATAAAGTTCCGTGAGGGCAACGAGAAGGCAACTTGGTTGAAAGAACTTATACGTGCTACGCATCAGGCCTCGACTCCTTTGACAGTTGATGTACTTTCGAAAAAAAGTGATTGTGTAGCTGAGTTTGATGCACGACAGACAAGAAAAAATTGTCAGATCAGAAATCTTTGATCGACAATGAAAAGAATGAAGAACATGGACGTGTAGAGGGGTTGCTGGGATGTGGCAAAGAACGTGTAGTATTTTATTTAACCATGAATGTTGATAGTGTGTCAGTGTTTCTGAACAAGGAGGATGGTTCTCAACTTGCAATGTTTGTGCAAGAAAGTTTCCTATTAGATCTTAAGGTCTACCCAAGTTCCACTTCCATTGAAGGAACATTGGGAAATTTCAGGCTCCGTGATATGACTCTTGGAGCAGATCACTATTGGGGTTGGCTCTGTGATATACGTAATCCAGGGGTTGAATCCCTTATCAAGTTCAAATTCAACTCTTATAGTGCTGGAGATGACGACTATGAAGGATATGATTACAGCTTGTTTGGTCGACTCTCTGCTGTACACATCGTCTTCCTCTATAAGTTTGTCCAAGAGATATCTGTTTATTTCATGGAACTTGCTACCCCACATACTGAAGAAGTAATAAAACTTGTCGACAAAGTTGGAGGCTTCGAGTGGTTAATTCAGAAATATGAGATTGAAGGATCTACAGCATTAATTCATAAATATGTTCGTCGTAGTTTGAGGGATGTTTTCAGGAAAGTCCCAACATTTTCTCTGCAAGGGAGGGCGCTGCTCGCCCTTGCACGCATAGCAGCTCGCCCTCGCGAGCTTGCTGCGCACGCTGCGCGCCCCCGCGAGCTTGACTCTCCCCTCGCCCATGGAAGCTCGCCTCTCGCCCCCTGCGGGCTCAATGGCACAAAGCCATGAATTCTCGCCCCTCACAGCTCACTCCTCCCCCTTGCATGCTCGGCTCTCACCCTTGGTAGCTCGCCCCTCGCCCCTCATCACCAGCCCAATAACTTGTCTTTTCACCTCCCTCACGAAGCACTCATTCTTTCATACTCCCCAAGCTGAAGAGACACAAGTTCTGGCAACCCCTCCGATTGCCTCTCATGCTTCTAGTCTCTCTTATGTTCTTTCACACCTAACGTCACTCTAACTTGATTTGTTCACAACCATGGACAGCTCCATGCACTGCCATTCCTCACCTAATTTGATGTGTTTTAATCGACTTCGGAATGGTTTTAGAGGCTTCCCATGGGCTTCCTATTTCACATATAATACACTGCATGCCACCGTTTATATCTCTCACATGTTCTATATGAACAAATTTTTTTTAAGGAATAACTAGCTCACTACGTAACCCAGCACAAAGTCTAGCATGCATATATATTTGTTTAATGGAACATGGTTACTGCACTTGGTATCATGACGCAAAGGTTTGTCTGCCCATATTATAATAGATATGCTTCATGCAATATTAACATGCTTGCACGATTAATGTATTTCCATTATGTTAAAGTATGCAATATTAAATATCATGCCTTCCTAGCTACATGTGATTATGCATATAAAGTGGCTATTGAGCCATGGTTAACGTGCTCCCCATTCTTAATATTTTAATGTATAGTTCAACTTGTTTGAATGAGTTTTAAACTATTTCCTATATGCTTATGCTTACGCTTGTTACAAATCATCCATTACATTGGCATATTTTCATCATGCCATGCACATGCACTCCACTACTACATTTTAATTTTATTTCTCCACTCCCATATGGTCATTTCATCATCAAGCCCTTATACACATTCTGCCTAACTTTACACCCCACATCTCCACTCAATCACAATTCTACCCTTTTGCAACTTTTTAGCTAACCAAGTTGAAATACAATTATCACATATTATCTAAAACTCTCCTTCGTAGAGAGCTCACTATCTCGTCATCATATGTGGCGCCTACCTAAGGTTCAAGCCACATAGAACCCTTATACATAATAAATTTACATCTTTGGGTCGGCCTCCTGATACATTTAATTTACAGCCCAGAATAACTAAATCGCCCCTACGTCGACCCGTTAGTCGACTTTGGGCCTGGGAGGACTACTGTTATGGCCATAACAAAATTGGGCCTCAATTAAATCTAATATAGTAAGCCCGTTACTAAAGCCCATTATTTGGGCCTATTATCTGGGTCCCACAATGACTCATCCTAACTCCTATAAAAACCCTCCGAATTATCACTCAAGGTATGCACACTTTTCTGAACTCATTCTCTCTCTAAATTTCATTTGCTTTTGAGAGTTTCTCTCTCTAGGAAATTCTCCCAGAAAATTCCGGAGTGCCGGAGACTGACTTGAGGGTCAGAGGGTTCTCGCCGGCACCACCGCCGGCACCCCTGACTGTTTTTCTGTACTCGCAAGATTGGACCCGACGTACGACTCGAGCTCCGACTCGCTTCCCGGCCGTCTGGAAATCGTGCATCAACAGCTTTATATAAAAATGATATTATGAGCATCATATAATTAAATGGAAAATGTTTATATATCTTCGGATCTTCAAACAGATCTGCATCTAAACTTCTTTCTCTCGATTATATCTTCTTATTTTTGGTTATTTCCATTTTATTTCAGCTTGAAAGAAGCGGGAGGAGGATCTACCCGGTATCCATATGCTATTATCATGCAGGTGGAGCTCGGGTGTCTGAATTACAGTCATTCATATCACCGTGAGCATTCTTGTTTTAATTTTTTAATTTTTTGGTGTTATTGTTATTGTTTTTAATTTCTATGTTCTGAGAGATATCCTAAATTTTTGCTTGTGTTTGTTTCTAGAAATGTCGAGCGTCTTCTCAATTTGCCCAGATGTATATATATTATGATGGTAAGATTTTACAAATAAATGTCAGATCTAGCGTCTTTTTAATTTGCCAAGATGTATATATAGATTTTGAGACAAAAGATTATGATGGTAAGATTTTACAAATAAGTATTCAGTATTTGATTCTAATAATGAGATTGTACCATTTTTTTTAGAATTATTTGGTTCGCATTTAAAAATAAGTCTTAAGATGTAAGGAATAACATCTTATTAAAAAAATTGTGTTCATTGTTTTATTTTTTATTTGCAGGGCAGCCTTTCATTAATGGTCAAGCAGTTCGTTATGACCAATAAGAACTATGTGAAATGGGTAAATACACTACTGTCTAGGGTATATGTTATCTGTTTAATAACTGATAATTTAACTTTATTGTCAATTTTACATCAAATGATTGATTAATATTGTACTTCATTATTTTGCGATTTCATCATGTTAGAAAATTAATAATAGTGTTAGTAGTCATCAATAAATTAATATAATGGTCTGATTAAATAGCATGCTGTATAAACCAATATTAAGAGAATAGGCATTTTTTATAAGTTAGGGATATAATCACTTTTTAACTTCAATGATTACATTTTGTGATAATATCAGCTAAAATTGATATTGTGTAATGTATTATAATACATATGAAAAATTGATATTGTGTAATGTATTATAATACATATGAAAAATATCTAACTTATGAATAGTCGTTAAAATTATAATGTATTAGTTGATATAATGTAGTTTCACTATTGTTAAAATATTTGTTGTAATTTAAATTTCTTAAGAAAATTAATTTCTTTATTAAATCCTCTTTAGTTTGTTTCTCTAAGATAACGTGTACATGCGTAGTAATTTTATTTTATTTAAAACCTATTAAAAATAATGTTTATTACTTCATTTATTTAAAAAAGATGTTTAACTCTTTTGTTTGTTTTTTTTTTTTTTGGTTTTGTTTTGGCTATGTACGTTACCTTACCTAAAGGGTTGGCAATGGGGTGGGGTGAGGGGGGCGGGGCAAAAAATAATTGGGCGAATTTTGACCTGCCCCGCCCCTGTGATATTTACAAAGTTATGAATGATTATTTAAAATATTTCGTATTGTTTAAATTTCAAGATATTTGTTTCCACGTATTTAATAGATGCTTCTTATAGAAAAAAGAACATGTAACGAACTCATACAAGTACAAAAATATATTCATAGATACAAAAATATATATTTATATTAGAGTTCTAAAAGTTGTTATCTATTATTATGTTTACGTATTCAATTAGAAAGAGTATGATATATTATTGTTAAAGTATTAAATTTGTTCATCATGAGATGTATCCATCAGCCTCAGTTTAATAAAAGGTGAGTAGATTCATAAAGATATATATATATACACATATATATATAACAAGTCTAATGCTTGCTGACACACACGTATAAAGTAGCGCTAACCAAGACTTTTATTATTATGTTTGCTTTAATTTACATTATTAATATCCATATGCTATACTGAACTGGCGCGCAACATTTCGCATAAGTCCAAATGTCTAATGCAAGGGGAACAAAAACTCGCATATTAACTCAAAAACAGAGCGAACCGTAGTAAATGCCTATTAAAATCTGAAAACATTAAAAAAAAAAAAAAGGTAAATAATATGCTTCTAATTCAAGATGATGGCTTCTGCAGAAGAACTTGGTGGAAAGAGGCCGACCAGAATTTGAGTTGTTCCGATGGAAGTCTTTCTGTGTTGCATGGAGAAACAAAAATGTAATCTCAAGAACACCTTTGTTTCACTTCAAACAAATTATCAGGCCAAGGTAACAGAAAATTCAACGCAAAGAATTTTCTGAGAGGAGGCTGGAGCTATGGAGGCATGCTGGCCAGCGAGAGAGGAGGTTGGAGCCGTGGAGGCGAGTTAGCCGTGAGAGGGCTACAAGTGAGGATGGCCGACGTCTAGCGATGGTGGAGTGGAGGTGACTCAAGCGAGATGAGTGATGAAGGTGAAGATGGTCGAGAGACGATGACTTGGGGATTTTAGGATGACACGTTTAGGAGATTTAGGGTTGAATGACTAACATGTTTCTTTATATACTTTAGTGAGTTTCAAGATATCTCAAAATCACCCCGTAAATCACCTATAGGTCTCAATATTTTATTTTTTCATATACACCCTTATATTGTGCAGAGCGAGATGGGTCACATGGGGCTAAAGGTTGGACCTAGCCTCGAACCTGCCCTGGGCGTGGCAGCACATTTCAAGATCCAGATCCATCCCTAAACCAAAAAAAAAAAAAACAGGGCAAGACCCACCCCTAAAGCACGGATCACAGTGGGACCGTGGACCCGACGGATCATTTTGCCATCCCTACTTAGCTTGGATTGTAGAAGCAAGCTGTAAGAAGATAAAAGTTTCAAAACCTCTCAAAAGCTTTTTCCTCTCTTCGTAGTTTTTGAAAACATTTTTATTTATTTATTTTGAAAACATCGTAAAAAGCTTTAGTTGGTGCTTGAAGCGGGTTCACTGCAAATTGCCATTTGGGTGTGCACCTTTAGCAATCTCGGAGATAAAGCGCTACCAATCCTGTATTACTACCAATCCTCTTACACCAAATTACTTTTCTCGACGAGGAGCAATGGAAAGCTTTTAGTTGTGTGATTCAAATGATAATTTCATGAACTAATAATTGTTTGAGGTGTATTTCTTCCATTTTATTATGTATTTTAATTCAAGTGATATTTGTTACTTGTGTAAACTAATATTTTGTTGAATTACTATTTTTAACTTATTTTTCCTGACAACGATATTATATAGTAAATGGATTAAGTATAGGACAAATGTTAAATTATGAATAGTTACTTTTAATATGATATTTTGATGTGTATAATCATTCAAATCTTACATAAGAATAAAACTATTTAATGGAAGTACATAAATTCTAAATATAATATCTGACTAGAGTTATATATATTCATTTACTCCATTTAATATGGTGAAGGACTTTCATAGGTATATTTTAACTAAAATCTATGTAAAAGAAAACTATGTAATTTTACTATTTAAATAATTGAAAAAAATTAAATAATAAATTAAATAATTAAGAAATAAAAAAATCATTTCAACTTTGACACTTGCTTCTCCTTTATTTTAATTGGTCACAAACTCCAATATGAATAATACTGCTCATACAAACTACTTATACAAACTCATACATACAAACTTATATAATCGCCACATCACCCATATTAATTAATGTCATTTATTATTAATATATATTTTTTAAATCATTGTATTTATTTATCCAATCATATCATACCACGTCAGTTTGTGTAGATGAGTTTGTAAAAGTAGTTTGTAAAAGTAGCATTACTCCTCCAATATTTAGGCTTTGTTTGTTAACGTTTTCAAAAAACTATTTTCTAAAAACATATAATTATCAATATATTTAAATCAATATTAACCATATATCATTTTAAAAAATAAAAAAATAAAAATCAATCACATATTTTTTTTAAATTTTTGAAAACAAAATTTTAAAATACACAGATAATTACAACATATTTCATAGTCAATTTCTACATTAGCATTTAATAAAACTATGGTTTATGGTTTCCTCCTCACAAATTTAATAAAAAATCTCTTTATAAAATGCAAATTTTTATTAATGAGTTTTATTATTCATAAATCTTGGAATTCTTCGCGAAGTTTTAATGTAAAATATTTCTCTGAGTAATACATTTATCAATGTTTGTGATACGTTTTTTAAGAAAACATAGATGTTACAAAATAAATTCATATTTATGGAAATATAATTTTTCTTAAATAAACTCTTCACTCAATTACAATATATTAAAACGAAAGACCCTTGTAATCCAATGGCGAACCTAAGATTTTACTAAAAGAATGGCAGTTTTAATAATTTATTATTTATATCTGGATAGTTTTAAAGAGTGTCCAAATAAAAAAATGTTAACACTTCAAAGATAATATAAATTTTCTCATTTATTTCTCTATTATTCACGTTGGTTTGCATTCAATGTGGGATTAATACCCAAGCCTTTATATCTAATATCCTATTAAAATAGGATCTTTTCTTTCTTAATTAAAATAGAACTCTCCTAATAAAATTATAATCCTTTTTAGGATTTAGGAATATGTTTTAAAATTTAGAAATATCCTTTTGTTTAGCTAATATCGTAACAAATCTCTACCTAGGCTAAATAAAACCTTAACACAATATCTTATCAACAACCACAATTCTCAAACCAGAGAATCACTATACTCTATAAAAAGTATACCCACTTAGAGTCAACATATTCTAAGATTTCACATTGGTTGTCGAAAAAACCTACTGAAAACTTATGGTGCGAATCCCATGTTTGGCTTTTCTGGAAGTTCCTTAGCCATCAACATATCTTCTATTACACACCTTGCATCAAGGCCAAGCCAATGTCGGCATGTAAACTCATGAACCTTTTAGTATCAACATATCCTCTTTTGTGGCACCTAACGATATGCCATGGGGATGTACATATCCTTCTTTGATCATCTTCCATAAAATAAAGATATACCGTTAGTGGCACTACTGGTATTTTCGTTGGAACTACTAGTTGAACCTACTCTACCATTTGGACAATTTCTTTTAAGGTGCCCAGATTGTCCACAACTCTAATAGACTATTTCCTTCTTCTTAAAGTTCTTCTTCTTCTTCCTGTTTGCATTTTCCACAAATGCTAAATTCTCACAAAGAGAATTATTTCCATCAGTCAATGTTTTTCTTTTAAGATAAAATTTTACTAGTAACTTTAAAGAGATTTAATTCTTCTTTCTTATGTAGCAAGATATTTTTCATATGTTCATAAGCAAGTGGAAGAGACAAAATAAGCCTTAGAATTATATCCTCCTCCTTAATTTTAACTCTAATTTGTCTCTAATTTTGAAACAATGACATTGAGAACGCTTAGATGATATAAGATTTTATACCTTCATTGATATGTAATGTATGAAATTGTTCCTTTAGGTATTGTGACACCTTTCGCTTGATAAAATGCTTCAAGTTTCTCCTAAAGTTCCTTGGTCATAGACATTCCCTTCACATATGCTAGAACATTTTTAGCCAAACACAAACGTATTGTATTTGTGGCTCTCAAGTCAATGTCTTCTCAATCTTTATTACTTATTTTGGATTTGCTAGATTCACTAGTAGTACTGAAAAAAACAAGGGTTGATTTCCCATCAAAACCTTGCATAACCATTTTGAATCAAAATATTTTTTGCTTACACTTGCCATAAGCCACAATTCATTCTTTCAACAAATTTCTTTATGTCAGCCTTAAAAAAAGACATTTGCACTTTTAGTTCTAGTCTTGGTGCACTTATAGTCTTGGTCAATTTACAACAGATGAATATTACTTACTAAGTAAGCTCCTAGGAAGGACTGGAGGGATCACAAACAATCCTACTTAAAACCCAGCCTCTTTAGACAATTAATCTTTTTGACAGAGTTTCCTTAGAGTGTAACTATTCAACTACCACATGAAAACACCAATGCACTCCAAGGGCCTAAGCAAAAAAACTATAATGCTCCACACAAACATGAGCTCCAATTCAACTTGTTATGAAACCAAGGTGAATAATAGAGAAACAGATGAGAAACAAGAACAAAATAACCCCCACAAGATTTTTATGTGGAAAATTTCAAAAAATTGGAGGAAAACCATAGGTTGTCAGAGACAGAGATTTTCACTCTATGAAAAATACTACAATCATATAGATTTTCACTTCATTCCCAATAACCCCAATACACCATCTCTTTGCCCAAGTTATCTCATCACACTCACACCTCTTACAAAGGAATTTTATTCATCTCATTAAGTAGTGCACTTGTAACCAAGGAGTGAGTTCCTTTGTATATATAGAATTTTAATTCCCATTCTTAGTTGTAACTAGGTAATGTGGGATTAATAAACATGTCCTTATACCTATTTGCCTATTAAAATAGGATCCTTTATTTCCTAACTCAAATAAAACTCCCCTAATATAATTATTATCTTTTTTAGGATTCAAGACTATCTTTTAGGATTTAGGAATATCCTTTTATTTTGTCAATATGCTAACATTACAATAGTTAAATTTTGTCACGCCCTACCATCTCTTATTTAAAGATTTTAGGGGTGATTGATTAAGACAATAATAAAAAGACTTCAAAATATCTCCCCCAACTTTCTTTTTTTTTTTTTATAAATACATATCACAAGAATCCATTACAACATCTGACTATTTGTTCAAAATAAACTATACATACATTGATGAACAACTCAGTACATAAGTTGATAATCACATAACAAAATTTCCTATGACGACCTAGGCTAGTCAAATCGTTTTCCAAATTCATCGCATGCATGTAGACGCCAGACTCCCTAGGAAAGCTCTAGAACACCACTAGTATGAACATCTTTCTGTGTACCTGTGAAGGGAGTGGGTGAGCATATAGCCCAGTAGGAAAGATTCTAACATTTTACTAAAGCACAAGCATTCAACAGTTACTCAATTACATAGTTACCCAACTAATAATAATAAGTGAAGCAATTATTTTCATTAGCACATCAAGTTTATATTCGTGTTCCCCTTGGATCCGTATATGAAACGGCCCATCCAAGGTCCAACACATCACGTTATTATATTCGTGTTGCCTTTGGATCCGTATACAAAATGGCCCATCCAAGGTCCAACACTAAGAATTTCATATCCGTATTCTCCTTGGATCCGTATTCAAAACGGCCCATCCAAGATCCAAAGCATACACTTACAACCTTTCAATATAATTTCTAAAATAAATCTCGAAAAAAATACAATTTGTATGAAAAATCCAGGACTTTCAGGAAGTGTGCACACGGTTCAGATCAATTCTGTAATTTTGCTCAACACCCGACACTCGACACTCACACCTTCATGTCGATACTATTCACTCGACACTCGACACCACCACCCACATGCGATACTATTCACTCAACACTCGACACCACCCACTCGACACTTACACATGCATGTCGAGTCGTGCATGCAACACGCGACACTATCTCGGCAGCAGACACTTGACACTCGACATGTGCACAACCGACACTCGACACACGTCACTTGACACTAAGCAGCAGCCACTCGACACTCGACATATTCACACCCGACACTCGACTCATGCCACTGGACACTAAGCAGCATCCACTCGACACTCGACATGTTCACACCCGACACTCGACTCATGCCACTCGACACTCGACATGTAAGTGTCGACTAGTGTCGGATGAAATGTCAGTCTCTGCATACAGAGCTGTGAACTTATACAAATATGTCGGTTGAATCACCTCATTTCCATATTTTGACGTCCAATTTAAAAAATTCACCAAAAATTCATTTTAACTCCAAATTCAATGAAATCAGTGGCTATTTAAAGCTTCATATATCTATTTTTCTAAACAAATGAAAAATCATACAATTCACAATCTAGAAAAATGCGGCAGCTCAAATAACACAGAATAGTTACATGAACTACAACTTCCCTCAAGAACAACCTCTACTTCACTTCATAAGCACTTAAATTTTCACACATAATTCATCCTCCAAGCAACAAAACAACCAATTTACAACAAGTAGTTTCACTCATTATTCATCCTCCAAGCAACAAAACAATCAATTTACAATAAGTCACATGCATGACAAACCAATATCTATCAAAACAACAAAATACATAACACGATGTAAGTATAGTGTTAGAAAATCCCTACTTAATTTCCAAGCTTATACACCTCTTTGATTTTTTTCCTCCTTTCCTTTCTTTTTCTTCCTTCTCTTTTTCTTCTTCTCCTTCTTCTCTTTTCCTCTCCCTGTAACTGTAAGACTTTTTTTCTTATTTTTTTTGCTATCTTTCCATTCCAGAAAAATCCTCTCTTATATATATATATACAAGGCCTTAATTCATGGGCCTAAGTCCACTAACTTTCCAACCCACTTAATCCTTAGACATGGTTTCTAAATTTTTGTAATATATAAATGTATACATATTTATTTTCTTTTGAAACTCTACAACCTACCCTCCTAAAAAAAGTTTCGTCCTCAAAATTTAAAAATATGAGTCAGAAATTACCTCTTACATTCAAAAGCTCAGGATATTTTCTTTAAATCTCTGACTCTAACTCCCATGTGGCCTCTTCAATGCCATGATGCTTCCACAAGACCTTAAGTAATGAAATGGTCTTGCCACGTAGGATTTGCACTCTTGTGTCCAAGATTGGAACAGAAACCTCTTCATATGAAACATCTTGTTGAATATCCAACTCACTCCAATCTAGTACATGTGTTGGGTGAGGCTCATACTTCCTTAGCATCGATACATGAAATGTGTTATGAATTCCCGATAATCGTGGCGGCAATGCTAGCTCATAAGCTACTTCGCCAACCCGCCTTAGAATCTCAAATGGCCCAATGTAGCGTGGAGCAAGTTTACCTTTCTGTCCAAAACGCATCAAGCTTTTACGCGGAGACACCTTTAAAAACACAAGGTCACCCACTTTGAATTCTAACGGTCGTCTCCTTTTGTCTGTATAGCTTTTCTGTCGACTATGAGCTGCAAGTAAACGTTGACGTATCAACTTCACCTTTTCAGTTGTCTCTCGTACAAGCTCAGGTCCTAATAAGGTAGCTTCTCCCACTTCTACCCAACATAAAGGGGACCTACACGGTCTACCATAAAGTGCCTCAAAAGGTGCCATTTCAATACTCGACTGATAGCTATTGTTGTATATAAATTCCACAAGTGGTAGATGATCCTCCAAATTACCTTGAAAATCCATCACACAAGCCCTCAACATATCTTCCAAAATTTGAATAGTGCGCTCTGATTGACCATCAATTTGAGGATGGTTGAGTAC